>JANIJG010005692.1:0-78224 GCA_024611175.1 Megaceryle torquata
GTAATCTGAAGTCCTGTCCTGCAATGGAAAAAATGTGATTTATAAAGACAGCATCAATAAACTGAGGTTCAGAGTGCTAAGGAATAATTCATATCTTTTTTTGCTGTTTGCATCACTTTAGCCTCATTGCAGATGGATAAACAGTCGCATGGGGAAAACATTAGGAAGAATGGGCAAAGGTGAAGCCTTTATACTCCTTTGTAGTTTGTAAAACCTGCTGGCCAGTCAGAGCAGCTGGAGCCTGTCTTTAAGTCTGGGACATATAACTCGTTCTTATAGCATGAGCAATTTATTTCTTTCTTTTTTTTTTTTTTTTTTTTTTTGAGTTTTATTCAGAAAATTGGAGTACTAAAAATACATTTCAGCTCTGAGTACTATTTATCTGTGTAGAACTTCCACTTTTCCGTTTTCCAATACTCTAAACTATACAGTAGCTCACCAAAGGAGATAATTAAAAAAGAAGACAGTGTATTATTTTAGTATATTTATCGAAAAATTAAAAAATGCTGGATATGCCAGGGTTTTCAGAGGCACTTTGCCAAAGATCCTGCTGGCCACAGCACAGAGCTAAAGCATCCCATTGAGAATGCACATTTGCAGCTAAACAGCAACTTAAAATTGTGTCCAAATAGCTATATGACTGATGGTTGGCCTACAGGTTTTTTTTTAATTATGATTTTTTTGTTTTGTTTTGTTTTGTTTTTCTGTTGAGAGATCCCCTCCTTGTACAGACATTTTTTGGATTGATATAAAGGACTCTGGGGACAATCTTAAACTTCTTGTCTGTGTTCAGGAACTGTTCTTGTCAGGGCTCGCAGCACCCTATTGACCACAGTGGTAGTTGTCTTTGGAAAGGAAAACAACTTTGGCTTTACACTGGACAGAATTCATTGCATCAATACACTGATTTTTTGTGGGCTATATATTTATTTTCCCTTTATGTTTTTAAAGCAGAAACTTAGTTTAACACTCCTTTGTTTTGTGTTGTTGACAGCTAGCTTGTTAAGAATAATGCTTTTTGGACAAAGCAAAGGGAGGAAGCAAAATATTTTTTCAATGCTTTAGTGTGAGAGACTTAAGAAACTGTAAAGAAGTTTATTATACTAAATGATTCAGTGGCTCTGTAGCAGATTGTATATCAAAGTCAAATGAGGCAGCCTAGCTATTGAAAAAATGGAGTGTTAAGTTCCTGAATGAGTTAATTTTAGTGTCATTTAGGGCAACTAAGTTGCTTAAGCTTAATTTTTTGAGGCAGCCTGTATAGATTTTAGAATATGCTTTGCCATGATCTTCCAAAAACTTTAAAAAGAGATAGAGAAATTTAGAATGTTGGCAATATATATATATTTAACTGAGTAATGACTAGGAAAGATATGTATAACATTTGTTCTTGAATAAAATTTGTTGGGAATAATATCTCATGCTTTTGTCATAACTAATAAAAAAATGCAACCCAAACCTGTTGTAAGGGTATATGTAAAACAGTTGAAAAATATAATTAACAAATTAAACACTCTATGAAGATGCAGATAATTATTTATCTCAATTATTCAACCAAATGTTTATCTTAGTTTCTATATAAACCATGATGCTTATCTCTAATTATATGCATCTCTTCCACAAAGCTTTGATTCACCGCTGTTCAAAGAAGACTTTTCTGCTTCTTGCTCTCAGCTTAGTGTTTTGGAAAGAAATGAATTTTAACGCAGTGCAGAAACTAGTAGTAAATGGGAATCCATACTTAGAAGGGTTTCCTCAAATTATTCTTTTCAAATGCTTATTTTGTTTAAAGTCAAATGAAGTATTTGTGAAAACAGGAATGAATTTCTCTGATTAGGATGTATCCTGTAAGCAAAGGAATAGATAATTTATTTATTTATTTATTCATTTTCTCTTAAAATGCCTTCCTCTTTTACGCAGCAGATGGTGCTAGATTGTGAATATATGTCAATTTGATTTATTTGTAGTCTGAAGAATATATGTTGAAAGACATGACATGTACAATGTTCAAACAGACTGCATAGCAAAGTGATCATTTTAAACTCATTTGTTTTGGCATAGTCTTCTGCGGTGTGCATGCTTTTCTTGATGCACCCTTCCAAGACTTTCAGAATTGCATCTATCTATTGTGCTTATGAAAGATGCCAAAACTATCAAGGAACTGAGTGACAGAATTACGATTAGTTCTAAAAGGTGCCTTTTATCTAATGATGTATAGCAGAGATAACAAGGGTTTATACAAACTTCATTTATCTTTTACTGGATCCTCTGTCAACAGCATCCCAAAAGTGTGGTAATTTTCCTTATCCAAGTCTGTGTGTCAGTACTGTTGGACTTAGCTTTGGCAGGTACAGCCGTGCTACTAAAAAGAGAAGCCAGACTCCAGCTGCCTACTAATCCCATCTACCCTTTGGAATGTGACAGTGCTCTTTCTAGGGTGGACTTGAGTGGATTTGTCTGCCATGTGCTGGCTGTATGACGTGTTTGCAGGAAAAAAGAGGTATTTAGGCATCCACAGAAGGGTGCGTCTTTGGACTTGCACTCAGGCTGTCTCTCAATAGGTCTTTGGGCTCACCTAAAGTGCTTGTTTGCAGCCTGGCACCTAAAGTTCCTAGAGGTAAAAGAGCTGCAGAAATGACCATACACAACTATTAAAGCGTAGGATGCCACAGGGCTTCTGACATTATCCTGCCCTTGTACTCTCCTGCCCATATCTAGCATGAGACATTGTTAGAGTACAGTCAGCTCTAGTCACATCACCTGTATCTCAGCATAACTGCATTTGTTGGCTGAAGCATTACTTAAGCTTACTCAATGCCTGACTCTTGAGGAATTACAACGGACATTTGATGCATAACTTTTTGGGGCTCTTTTGAAAGTTCCAGATGCAATAGTTTGCTGCAGGCTGATTTGTCCCTCAATGGTAAGAACCTACATTAGAATCTGTTAGATTAGATCCTGGAAAGACACTTCTGCTTTTAGGAAGGCATAGATCAAGAGAGATGCAAAGTTATATAGCTCATTTGTATTGTCCAAGATCTAAAGGGTAAAAGAGGCAGTGTCACTACAGACTTTCCAGAAACCTTTTCTAGAATGGAGATATATCTGCTTTGGGTTCCTTCATCAGGTGCTGAACAGATATTCATCAGAGAAAAAGGTCTGCTCAAACAGAAAACTAGGATATATTTTCAAAGACTTTCTCAGATATTACCCCAGAAGGCATGTTCTCTGATCAGTGCCGTTTTCTGGTAGTCAGTGCATTGGTAAGTGTGAAGAACTAAACTAGTGGATTAGTAAAGTAGAGACTAGCGAGGTTTCCAAAAGACTGACAAAATTGATTAATCCTATCAAAGAAGTGGCTACTACAGCAACTGTGGGAAGTGTAATGACTGAGCTGCAGTTAATGTCAGTATAGCCAGGTGTTGCTGAAATTCCTCAGAAGTGAGGCCTTGGTCACAATATTTAGTGACTCTGCAGATGGGAGAAACAATATGAAGAACAGTTCTGAGTCTTGGATCACCTGAGTCATTCTCTCAGAAAGACAATTAAAGTGCTACCCAAATTAATATCTTATTAAGGCTTTTAAATATCTAACCCTTGATGTGAATATTTATGGAGAAATCTCTTGCATTTTAGCTTTCCACATAGAGTTCAGACTCCTTGTTCTTTCCTTCAAGGTCTTGTGCAAATTATCTCCCATCTGTCTTTCCATTTTCTAGCCCTTTTCTTGCCTCCCTCTGGCTCAAGCTGCACCCTTTTCCTACCCCTCACTTTATTTATTTATTTAATTAATAATTTTGCAAGTTGCTAGTTTAAAGTCTTATGGGACCACAAGTGTTTTATTTTCCCTAAGGGAGAAGATTAAAGTGTGAACAGAAAGAAATCAAAGAAGAATCATGTGCCAGGTCTGTGCTGTCTATATGGACCTTGCCTGAATACTGAGAATGAACTGTAAGTAAGAAGTCTCTACTTGGTAAAATAAAAAATGCTCAGCTGTGCAACATACTCATGTTGGACCACATTACATTGTTAATAATGGTAATGCATCTTACTCCCTTCTAGACCAAGTCCTTGTTAGGAGCTTGGCCTTTGGGAACAGGGAAGATGTCACAGAAGCTGAATCAGGGAGAAGAAGACAAAAGTTATGAGAAAAATGGTAAGCAGTAATGATGTTGAGCTAAAGTTAGTTGGTAGAAATGTAGAGGGGTTACAGCACCATTTGATTAGATGATGGATGTCATACATGAATGATTTCTTAATTCATAAATTGATATCACTGGTAGCTTCAGTGTTCTTTAGCAGAATTAGCTCTTCTTTGCTCTCAACTTGAGTTCATTACTTAGTAGAGTTTGAGTTTTAGCTCTTTGATGGAGTTTAATCTGAGTTACCTCTTCAGCAGCATTAGCTCTTTTGAAGAAGCTAAGCCAGTCTGTAGTCCTCACTTGAGTTATTGGGTCAAGTTTTAAGACCTGAGAAGCAGGTTATTTATTTGGGTAGATCTTCTAAACCAAAGTCAGCTTTCACTTGCACCTCCTAAACCATTTTTTAAACCATCTTTTTCATGTCAGATGATCTCTTCCTACATTTTACATTGCAAAACATTCCAGAATGTCTGATGACATCATCATCAAGCATTTTGCTCTGGCCTTGGATAGGATTGTATAGACCTGTACTGGACTCTCCAGCTTTTCTAAACATTGTTTAAACATTTTTAATGCTATTTGTACAAAATTGTTATATACCCACAAGAATTTCACTGCCAACGTGACTGTAGTAACCAATTTCTGGGCATAATTCTGATTTTCTCAGATGCCTTCAAAATTAGCCTACTCAGGAAGATGAAGATTTTTATGCTTGAATGATTCATTTTCAGTTATGCCCTTCTGTAGCTCCAAGCTTTGCTTTACACCCATTCATACTCCTCCCCCTAAGAGATGCTCATTCTTCTTTGTATATTCAATTAGAAAAAACCAGCTCAAGTAATTTAGGACAAGTTTGAAAAAAATGATTTTTCAGGGTTTTTGTGTAAGAGGGCAGCTTGATAGACTAAATTTTTTTTTTTTTCCTGAATGTCTAGGCAATTAGTCCTCAGTTTTAATGGCTCAGAAGGAGACATCTGGGTTTTGTAGGATCTGTTTCCTTTGAGTCATGACTCCAGACTTTGCTGTCTTTCTCTGAGTCTCCTTCCCTCAGCTCAGCGGATTAAGCCTGAAACTGAGAGGCAGATCACTCTCTATGAAATGAGTTGAATAATCACGGGGTGTTAAGGGACTGTTAAGAGGGCCTGCTTTTTGCCCATGATCTCTTTGTGTATGAATTATGGTATCAGACTGCAGTAGAGGTTTCTGGCAAAAATAAAATACATCTTATTTGTTGACATGTGTCTTGTCTCTTGAGTCAGTGCCCTGGGGAAGGACCTTAGCTTCAGGATTCAACCAAACATACACTAATCAGAGAAGGCCCCTGATTCCCCACCAGCCTTGGCCATGTCCCTGGGTAACACTGAGTGCTACTGATGCTGAGCCAGGCTCACGGGATCCCTCTGAGGAAAGGGCGCTCAGGCTTGAGGACACATACTGGGGAGATGACAGATGAACACCATGAGATGTGACAGTGTGCCACATCCCTGCAGAAGCCTCCTGCATTGGGATGAGCCGGTTCTACAGAGCAGATGCTCACTGCTCTGTACATCTTGTTAATAATTCAAAGCATGGAAAGAGCACAGAAAAGGCTGATAACCCACTGAACTGTCCTGTGTCCAGTGGTCCTCTTTCCTAGCCCCTGGTTTATAACAAAAAGTAATGACATGTCTGACAAGGCTGTGAAGGATGCACATGGTGCAGCAATGACTGTGGAGAGCCCAGGAGGATGCTTGCCAAGTGTGCAGCAAGACCTCACAGGGCAGGTGAGACATGTTTGGGGCAATATGGGAATGCCTGCCCGTATGCCTCCAAAAGTGCCATGCAGTGTGGATGGAGAGGGATGATTTAGTCCTGGGCGTACCCACAGGGACAACTCAAATTAACAATCTCATAACAATATTAAAGTGACCAACAGAATTTAACATCTGGTATACTTTCAGCCTACAAGTAAGCATTCAATTTCCCAAAACTCTTACAAATGTTATATTTTTGAG
Source organism: Megaceryle torquata (assembly GCA_024611175.1). Taxonomy (NCBI): domain Eukaryota; kingdom Metazoa; phylum Chordata; class Aves; order Coraciiformes; family Cerylidae; genus Megaceryle; species Megaceryle torquata. The sequence continues at coordinate 6,137 of JANIJG010005692.1, forward strand.
ATTTTATTTCATCTTACCACAGTGATGTCCTGACTTTTCCATTATCTGTTTTATTTGTCTGTGTTCAACATAACTTAGTCATGCTTACACAGACTCTCACCTCTATGTCAGGGACTGTCTTAATTTGTTCACCAGATACCTAGTTTTGCAATTTACAGTCTCCTCAGGATAACTTTTTCTCTGCCTTTCAATCCTCTATACCACTATTTATATTCCCTTTAAAACTTACAGTCTGGTTCTGCAGTCTTTAGAAATCTAGATGAGAATCATCTAAAAGGGGCTTTCTCAATTTTGTATTTCTGATCCTTATGAGCAGATTTTAAATTAATGTTGCCACAGGCCTTACAATACTTCACATATGTCTCAACAATCTCAGATTTGTTAAATAATAAAAAGAAATCACGAGTGTAAGATTAAAAAAAAAAAACCAAAAAACCTCCCCCCCTCGGTCTTTTAGAAGTATCTCTTTTTCAAGCTTATTTAGCACAATCTAATAACTGCCTTCTTTCCAGACTGCACCGAAGGCTATTGCAAGTCTAGCATCTCTGAGCAAACAATAGAAAGATATTAGGAAAAAAATAACCTTTTGCACACAGTTAAATCTGCACGAACAGATGTTATTTTCTTGTTATTCACCTCTTTCTGCTGCATTTCTTCTAGATTTAATCCTCTGGCTTTACCTTCATTCCCACAACCAGGAAATGTTCTTTGGCAGTCAGAAAGGAGCACTGTAAGCCAGAGCTCATAGTTTTCAGGTGGGCTCACTCAGAGCAGCAGATTGCTGAGGCTGACATCAGGGACTTCCACAGACAGTGTAGTGGATGCTGGGCTGTGGGAAGCTGGACTGGCATAGTAGTAGCTCAGTGCTCAATATGGAAAATGACCCTCCCAGCAGCAGCATTCATTGCCCTCATCTCTCCTTTCCTCCTTCCATCCAACAGGAGAAGGAAGCTTGATCCTTCACGGAGGTTCCTTGACTCTCTCATCCCAGCTCCTTTCCATAGCAGGAAGAGCCTAGCCCCTGGGTCCTCTTCTTGGTGGGGGGCAACTCATCTGGTTTTTCTGTAACAGATCATGGGATCATACAGGAGGCCATCCAGCCCAGTCTCTTGCTCACAGCAGTGTCAGTGCAGGGTTGTTCAGGCCAGGTGGTTCAAGGCTTAGTAGTCTTGGTAAATACTGTGGAACAGGGGCTGGTCATAGTTAAAAGAATGAGAATATAACTTGCATAGTTGTTTATCTTGATAGTAGCAAGACATTTGACAACTCCTACAACACTGACAAACTGATGAAGAATGAACTAGATAAATGGAAAACATTCTGAACTGATGCTCTCAAAAGGTTGTGATCAGCAACTTGAAGTCCAGCTGGAGGCCAGTCACTAGCAGTGTGCCCCAGGGGTCAAAACTGGAGCTCATAATGTTCATCAATAACATCTTCATTAATGGCCTGGATGATGGGGTAGAGTGCACCCTCAGCAATTTTGCAGATGATACAAAACTGTGAGGAGTGATTATAGACCAGATGATTGTGCTGCAGTTCATAAGGTCGTTGGCAGGCTGAAGAAAATTTCTGAGAGAAGTCTCATGAAGTTCAACAAAAAGAAATGCCAAGTCCTGCCACTGGGAAGGAATAACTCCATGCATCACTACATGATAGGGACCAACTGCCTGGAAAGCAGTTTTACAGGAAATAACTTGGAGTCCAAGGCTGACAACAAATTGAATATGATCCAACAGCGTGCCTTCACAGCAACAATAAACAGCAGTCTCCTGGGCTGGATTAGACAGAGCATCATCAGCAAGGAGGTGATCCTTCCTCTGTACTCAGTCCTGATGAGACACATCTAACATGCTGGGTCCAGTGCAAGAGAGACTGGCTTCCCAGTGCAAGAGAGAAAGGGACTTACTGGAGTGAGCCCACTGAAGGGCTATGAAGATGATAAAGAATCTGGAGCATCTAGCATATGAGTAGAGGCTAAAAGAGCTGGGGTTGTTCAGCCTGGAGAGGAAAAGGCTTAGGAGGATCCGATCAATGTGTGATGGGAGTGAGTAAAGAAAGCAAACCCAGGGTCTTCACAGTGGTACCCAGTGACAGGACAAGAAGCAATGATTGTAAACTGAAACAGAAGATGGAGTGATCATACAAAGGTGCACTCCAAACACTGATCCGAAAACTTCAGTCTGACATTTAGGCTCAAGAGCAAGAATTATCATTTTTCTAAGACAGCAATAACCTCATGCTTCATATTCACACACACATTACTATGTTTATGATTTGCCACCTTTCATGTTTCATTTTTTTTCCCTGTGACTTATTTATTGTATCCAGGCTCCACTTCCATAAAACTTGCCCCTCTCTCTCTCGACTGTACTCACTGATAAGTCTCTTGTGTCAAACAGCAAGTACCAGGTACTGCTTATACCAGCTAAAGAAGACTGGTAAATACTTCAGAGCAAAACCAGACATGTAAATAATGTGCATTTTGTGATCAAAGAAAAAGACATTCATTTGCAAATTAATGTCGTGTTTGATGTGAACCCCATGAAAGGGTCTTGCTGAAGAACCTGTGAGGTCCATACAGATCTGTGAGTATTTTTTCAGGTACTCATGTTTTTGTAATATTTAATATTTTTATCACATAATTTGAACAATAAGTTGTGTTTTTTTCCTACTAACAGACTGAAAATCCATAAGACTGAGTTCTGTGCACTACAGAAAATACCGGGGACGTAGTCACAGGCAAATTTAAGCTGCTACTATGTATTTTAAAATACAAGATTAAAACTATTATGATAAATCACTAAGATGTAGATAATTTTACTCCAAGTTTTTTTGGTGACATTACAAATATGCAATAGTATCACAGAAGGTATTCAAACACTGAACATAATGACAAGAGAAAGAGCATGGTAACAAAATTATGCTAAACCAGGATGTTTAACAATTAACCAGGAAGAAGCCACTTCAATAGTCTGAGTCAGCTAAGGACATAGCTTCTTCTTGTGATTAATGGAATAAGTGGGAGATGTGAAATTTTCAAGGAGTCAGATGAATTTTAATGTTTTGAAAAATTATATTTGCTATAATTAAAAAATAATGCTGCATGCTTTTATAAAAGAAAAACAGACCTTGTAGTGAAAATGAGGTATTTTGCTCACCCCCTCCTCCTCCCCCCCAGTAGTGAAGACTTCATTTCTTATTATCAATACATATCTAACCTGCAACTTCCTGCTGGATGAGAAACAGCTTCCACCCCTGGGAGGGAGCCCTCAGCAGGCAGAAGCATCTGCTGGGCCAGAGCATGGGCTGACATGGTAAAGAGACACAACTGCCATTGGACCCATGAAATGGGTTTCTGTCTGCTTTCCCACATTTAATGTTATTTTTTTGTTTGGAGTCTTCTGCTGCTGTTGTGGTCCAGGCTAGCTCAGGACAGAAGGAATCTGCTGGCAATGCCAGCAAAAGAGCCCCAGGGCTCTTGTGGAGATGTGAGTTGTTTCACCTTCTGCTAACATAAAATGTCCTGGGGGACTGGATATTTACTTCTGCATTTCTTGTGCTTTTTGACTGTTTTTATCCATTTACAGAAACACTACCAGTAATAAAAAATAATTTGCCTTCAGATAAGTGAAGTTTCTGGTGGGCTGAGTGATGGCATGATGATATTCATGCATCTGATTCCAATCCTCCTTCTCCCTTGAAATACAGACAAGTCTTTCCTCTTTGTTTTCTGTATCACTCCTTTTGTTCCTCTATATTAACAATATTTAGTTTGCATTTTCAGCCTCCAAGACATGTGAAATTGCTCATTGTGGTGAGGTATATCATCTAACATCTGTCTAAAAACTATCTGTAGTTCATGGAGATATAAATATCTCCTAAAAGATGTTTATTCTTTACTCTTTTATTCTTTCACCCAGATGTTGCTTACTGTTGTTTACACTCAAACATTTCAGACTTGCACGTGTGAATGAGTACTTGACTAAGTGTTGTGAACAACATTTATTTCACGGGGGACTGTCATTTTCTGGAAAATAAAAGTAGTGATAGCGGGGAGCTGTTCCTGTTCTTTTAGGGATTTTTGTGATCTTTCTATATCTTATTTTAGGTTTGCTGCTAGAGGTCAGTAGTCGGTAGACATCATGAACAAATGAGAAACTGACAAAAATGGAGAGCTTGAAATAATGTGTCAGAGATAATAGGGATAATTTATTTCTTGAGAGCAGAAAGATAGAAATTTTCAACACTGAAAAAAGTTCAGTTTGTGATTTTCAAGAAAAGATTTTTTTTCCCCTGATGCTTGCTTCATGCTGAACAACCAGTTCTAATAAGGAACTTTCAGTATTTGCATCTTTATGATTCTTTCAGAAACAGTAGCTCATTTGTTCTTAATAATGTTACTGAAAAATACCAGTAATTATATAATGGCTGTAGAAATCACATTTAAGGTAAATGAAGAGAGAAATGATTTTTTTTATTACAACTCTCCAATTTATATGTAATTACCAGATATAAAAGATCCTTCCTGGTATGCATAATGACCACCTTTTGTCCTTGCATGAAAAGTCGAGGTGTTTTCATTCAAGGTTTTGTTCTCTTCAGCTTATTGCTGGCTGGTTGGGGAGACAGAGGCAGCTGTTTTTATGACAAGTCACACAGCCCTTCTTCAGACTATTGAAAAAGTGTTGGTTTGAAAACCAGCTGGGTGTATTCTTGTTCTGTCAAGCCCAGGCCATAGAAACAAGAATCCTGAGCAAACTAGTTGAAATGTGCCATTGTTAAAAAGGAGCTGTTCTTGATGTTGTTTTTTAATGTTAATAGAAACTAGCAATTATTAATTACCTGTAACTGCTATGATTTAAGAGTAATACAACAGAAAACAACCATATAACATCAAGTGACAGGCACTGTTTTTCCAGTTACTTTGAGCTCCACTGGAGATTTTATCCTCTACCATCCTTTCTGCAAATATTTATCAAATGCTAAAAGAAAATGATGCAGAATTACTCTTACTGTCTCGGTTGTTAACTGTAAACCACAGTAGCATTTGTCTTTAGAATTAAATATACTTCTGTTTTATGGACAGAAGGAAAAAGCTTACTGTCCCCATAACGCCACAGCCATCTTTCTGATAGAAGTGTGTTAGTCAGTTGACAGGGGAGGATGATGCTTTTGACCTCCATATCTTGTCTGGACTAGAGAAGTTGTTGCTAGAGTTTGAAAATGTAGGTAAGAGGTGGCTGCTTTGCGTGATACAGTAATGGACTGTGCTGAGACTGTAACTACTGGGACAGAAGGAAAATGATGGATGTAACTTTTGTGGAGACATGAGACCTGGTGCTGCACAGCAGTTTGGATACACAGTCTCAAAGTGGAGTATCCTCAGGTGATTGAACCTGAATGGCAGGTAGGAGAGTTCCCGAATAGCAGTCTTCATAGCCTACAGCAATTTTATATTCTTGATCCATATCATGTGAGAATGCTCAGAAACAGCAGTCTCTTTATTATCATTTCTCTGGATGGCATGATACTAAAGGTATAGCGAATGAGGTACAAAAAAGACACCTGCATCTGCCACCCTGTCATGAATTGAACAGCAGCTGAGATAAAGTGGTACACATAGAGGTGGAACAAAATTGCTGTCAAGAATGCCCCATATTCTCCAAAAAGTAGAGAACTGGACAGGCCTTTTTCATGTTTCAGTGTTTGTCACAGGTTTCATTCTGGTTTGTCAGAAATACTCCCAATAAAGCTTCCAAAAGGAAAATAAGGTCTTGCTGCAGTATTTCCTCCCCAGCCCCCCTGATTTTTCTTGTGTTTTTAATTAGGAGCATGCATGAGCAAATAATTCTGAAGCTTGACTTGGTTCTTCTGCTGTTCTCATGAAAACTTTCCCAGATTTGGGAAAGCTGCCCTTTGAATGAAATAAACCTTGGTTTGTGCAGTGTGCTTTTAGAACAGTAAGCAGTCTGGAGTGTGATAGGTCTGTGCTTTGCCAGTGCAGACTTCTTGTGCTACCTCTGGCCAAATGAAACAAGTAGGTGCAAGAAAGTGAAATTTCAGTTGCATAAACAGTGGTAAATTCTGAATGTTGTAATATTGAATATCTGATTTTGGGTCCTGAACTGTCTTCATACACGTATGTATTTATATATTTTGAACTTTTCTTTCAAGGCATTTTCCCAAAGGTTAAATCTAGTTCCAGATCTGAAACACTGTGGTCTGAAAGGTACAATGAAATGTTCTGTGAGCAGCGCAATGAGTCTGGTTCTCCACAGATTTGCATATTCCTCCTTTCTCAGAACATCCCCATGCTCTCAATTCTTCTGCATTATTTTCACTTTCACTCTTATTCCCTAAACTTGTTCATGACACCTTCTGCATGTCCCCTGTCACCCTTCTTCACACTGAAGCCTTTCCTTCAGCAGAGGCAAACTGAAGACATCTGTTCCAGTGAGAGCTGAGTCGCATTCTGATCTCCCCTGAATGTTTTGCCTAAACCTCAACTGACAGTAATGAGATCCAGGCCATAAGTACATACCCATGTGCAGATACCTCCACGTCTATCTCTCAGTCTGGAGCAGAGTCTTTCCAGCAGCTACAATGAGCTAATGTTGGAGGGAAAGTTAAACCAGTAACTGCATGAGTGGAATGGTGGTTCCTCATTACCATGGGTACACATTCACATTTTGCTGCAGATGCAGTCCCCGCTTCAGACAGCTCCTTTTATCTCTGAAGTGGGTTTAGTGAGGAAACACAAGTTAGTGCAAGGGTCTCACATGTACTTGCGAAAGGCATTTTATGTGAAGTCACATTTGTAAGCTATGGAAGTACATCAGCTGATGCTACTGGGTTGTTTGTTCTGCCAGTAACAAAATTGCCTTTGTTAAGGTTAGAACTAAAAACCTATTTATCAAAAATGATGGGCAAATGGGCCTGTCATAGCAGATGTTATAATAATCACTAAATCTTTAACAATCCTACTTAATATCTAATTAAAAATCTCTCTTGTTTTCAGCAATCTGCGTGTTTTATTCAGTTATTGTTTAAGAAAATGGACTATGCAATGATCAGGGGATTTACAAGATGTAGCTGATTCCTAGTGATAATGTATATTTATCTATCAAGAAGCAGAATTTTCTCCTTCCTATTTATTATCTTGGTAGATGTGTGAAGATAACTGAGGCAATAATGCTTTGCTACTGTTGAACTTGTGACAGCAAAAATGCCACCAACTTCAACTGGAAGAAAACTCTTAACATTTTGATTTACTTGGGTCCAAAATTCAGTGTAAACCAAATTGCCTCTGCCCCATTTTTGAAAATATCTGGCAATGTTTTAGAAGCTTTTGAAGCAATCACATTGTGATGGTTCAAACTTAAAGGTTATTTAAGCCAAGATAAGTTATATTTTTTGCTTTCTTTAGAGAAAAGCTGACAAACTGTCTTCACTGAGTACTGCCAGATGCATTGTGCAATGATGATCAAACTCTGGACAAAGGCTTTTATGTGTTCAAGGGAAATCATACTGCATTTCATGTCCACTGTTTTCATCTTCATTGTTTTTTCCACCCACTTTATATAAGGCTGATTGCAGCTTAACTCACAGAAACATGCATAAATTCCTGCAGTTAAAAAATAAAAGTAAAATTATTATATATAGGAAGACCTATAGCATATTGTAATATATGTATCAACCTTTTCCATGCCTGCTGTGATCATGCTTTCCTATGATAACACCAAGAAATTTGACTGGAAAAATTACATGGGTAAAAGCGGGGGCAGGAAAATCAGTCTGGATAATTTTGTCATGTTTATGACACCTCTATGTATATTGCTAAGTATGCTATCTATTCAGTGACTCCTTAAACTCTAAAAAAGGGAAAGATGTGACTCTTTGTTGCTTTATTTTAGCCTCTCTCCAGTCCTTTTACAGAAAAAAAAAAAACCATTTTCCTTAAAGAACTTGTGGCCATTTTTTGTTCATAAGCACATATGTGTATATTTATTGTGATGAAACTTAATGAGAGAAAACTAATGAAGAAAGCCAAAGAAACAGAGTATTATTCTTGTCTTTTCAGTTTTGAGTTCTAGGAGGTCTTTATATTGTACTACAGGTTTTGTGATCTCAATTGAAAATTTCACTACATAGAAAATATACAGCTTTTTTTTTGTGTGTGTGTGCATATGAGTGAATAAGCTACATGTGTGAGGCTAGATTTGGTGTTATGGTGGGTCTTAGCATGATTTTCTTAAAAGCATGCAGTGGTCAACAATGATTGAGTGGATCACAGTTTGGCTTTTCATAGCCTTTGGGAATCCAAGAATCTACCAGTTTCCTAGTGTATGCATCACACTGTTGTGGTGAATGGTCCAGAAAAGGCAGGCTCTCCATAGTGCATTTCTGTTCTTGGCACTGTCAGATCCATCTTGCTTATATTTATATAATTTGCTTCTCAATTACCTGCAAGGTATTGAGAAAGCTGCAGAATGGCATGATTAACACACAATATAAAAGTGGTAACTTGTAAATGCATTTGTTATCAGCCTACTATAACAGACTGTTGTCTATCCATCTCCCTCAGAGGGTTCACACTGATGCTACTGCATATGAAAGAGAGAGCTCTGTCCTGAAGGAACCTTCAGGTGTTGTCACCATAGCCTGTAATGACCCTTTGTGCTGAACATGAGTGGGAAACATGATGACTTCTTATTTCCACCCTGAAGTCTTTGGAGATCGGACAGAAATATTTGGTTATCACCAAATGCCAAAAACACCAGAATAAAACACATCTAAACAGGGTTTAAATAATATTTTCTTTTTATCCCACAGAGAAACTTGCATTATTGACCATCAATAGTGAATGGTGAATTTAGTACATAGTAATCCATGCTAAAGCCTACAGGTAAAAGACTGTCTTATTTATAATAAACAGCTTTCTATTTAATATACTGGAGTTGTTCCAAGGACATCTTTTTATAAAAGAAGCAGATGTAGATGAAGTTTTGCACAATTTTGGCTGTATTCTTTTTATAAAACATTTAATTAGCAGGCATAAACACAGCCAGACACTTGAAATGTCACTAAAACAATTGTTTGTTATTAAACAGCACACACATTCAACTTGTGAATGCAGTTACACTGAAAAGCTTGAAAATATCAACAAATTGTGGTGTGTTTAAAAAAGAAGTTTTAATTTTCTTCCAAGGTTTTTTCTTACAGAAGTTGAAAGCTACGGGAAAAAAAAGTTAAAATCAACAAAAAAAATAAAGGAAAAGGAAAGGAAGACAAAAGATTGTTTCTTTAAATGCCAAGAGCTTATTAATGCTTCTTTCACTGATCAGAAAAATAATTGTGACCCATATTCTAAATACTGTATGAAACTGCTATGCTCTTACCTGGAAAAGTTTGCTCACATCATTGTGGGAGAGTAGGACTCTGGATCATCTTGTTGAAAATCTGAATACAACAAAAGAACCTAAACAGTACTTAAAGTGAGAAATTAGTAAAAAGAACAAGGAAACTCAGCTTCACAGTCATTTTTGCAAGTGGTTGGGTGTTTAGGGCCAGTTCAAGCAGAGGGCTGCAAAAGCAACTGCTAGCTTTTCTGAACTGTATTACTGACTGCATTGAGAACGCGGGAATGATTAAGACATGAGCATGTCCCAAGGAGTCTTGATGCTTTGGGATAAAGCTCGAAGTTTTCTTTGAAGATACTTGTCAGTAGAGCCCAAGGTGTAGCATTCTGGATGAATCATGGCATGTATAAATCAGAAGAAAACCTTGACTGCAACCTAAAAATATTGACTACACATCAATGTTGAATTCACCATCATTTCATCAGTCTTTAGAATAATCTTATATACACATGCCCTTTATAGACAATGACAACATAGAGATGGATACAAATCTACTCCCATATAATCAAAGTTTTCCCAAAATGTGCTGAAAAATTTGTAGTTTTCAGCTGAGACTCTCAGACAACATTGTGAGTGCCTTAGATTTGTGCTGGAAAAGCTTTTCATCTTGCCAAACTAAAAAAGCACAAGTCACCACTAAAGAATACCTTTGGATGAGTAAATTGAGTCTCTAACCGTGCCACTTGTTTATAACACAAAACCCAGCCTTCCCTTAAGTCATTTATTCCTAGTAATTATGTACTATCATATAAAGGATTTCTGTAGAAAGCTTTTTACAAAATTGTAGCCCATATCATGAGACTATATCCTGAAATATATTTTCCCAGCATGTCCTCTGTCATCTTTGATGCATCTCCTAATCTCACCAAACTCAGAATCAAGAACAAACTTCTTGTAAATCACCAAGTACTGAATGAATCTGCCCATTGCAGAACAATGTAATCTACAACAAGAAATATGTGTGTACAAGATTTCCATAACTACCATGGCAAATGTATCTCACAAGGGAATCACTAGAATCTGGAAATGCATTTTTCATATAACATTCCTATCCAACATCTCAAATATTTTTATAGAAACTGGTCGCAACAAACAAGAATTAATTAATACAGATTGCTGAGAAACAACCAGTTGCCGAGAGAATGCTTTCGTGATAAAAGAATGATATCTTTGTCATTTTAGTCCTGATTTTCAAGGAAGACCCAGACAATTCCTTCAAAACACAAGTATGGAATTTTTTTAGTTTTTATTTTCTGCTGGATTCTGAATACCATAGACAAGATAACATCAAGAACTATAGGATAAATTAATATTGCAATTATAGTGTTGGAAAGAATGATCTGTAAAGAATTATGACTGCTGGTGTGCATGTAGTTCTAGAAACAAAAAGAGCAAAGACTGCTTGAGAACAATTTGCCTGAATTTAACGTAATCCTTTTATCCAGTCAGGAAATTAGATAGCCAGTGGCAGTTGCTACCTGTGGAGGAGGGTGGAGATGTTATCAAGAGGAGAAAGAATGAACTTGATAGCCTCTGTGTGACTGTCTAATGGACATGGAGATAGTTACTTGACACTTGTAAAAGATTAGTATTAGGTAAGTTATGGGTAAGATTATAAATGCTCTATAAAACATGACCTGTCCTGGTATTTTTTTAAATAACCATGCAATAGAAAGGTGGAAACACAGATATGAATCCTATATATCCTATCTAATAGTTAAACTATGTTTTAGACCAAGTGAATAATATAATTGGTAATACAGATAGCAGAGATGAAAAGTCAAGATAAAAACAAATAAGGAAAGCAGGACCTTCAGTTTCAACTGCATACTTTTTAAAGCTGCTAGTGAACAGTGCTTTCCAGGTTCTACTTTTATAATGTGCACATATACAACACAGACTGCTCGTGGCCATGCACAGAAGGGGTGGTGGGAGGCACCAGCCCTGAATCACAGGCTGGAGGAGAGCGCAGCAGAGCCTGTGTGAAACCACACAGCATGGGATTTTCAAAACAAAGCACTCATGTGGCAAAATAAAGGATTCAGAAGAGAATAGTTCATGCACATATTAGAGTGAGAAATTAGCATATGTGGTACCATTTTCTTACTCAACCCATGTGTTTTAGAGAGGGCCAATTATTGCTAGCACCTGCTTTGGATAGCAGTTTTGTTTCAGCTGGCCAAGATGTCATGTGAATAAGTCAGAAAACTTATGGTTCCCTTTATGCAGCCTGGCCCAATGAGGTGGTGGTTGCCCACCAGCTAAGGTGAGGGATGAAGCAGAAGAATTTTGGAGATGCCATTGGGAATGCTTGGGAGTACATTGCATAGGGGAACAAGGAAGTATCAGTTTGATGTGCTGAGCCTGGAGAAGGCAACTTGAGCCACGGTTCATGTTGTGTTTTTACTTAGAGATGGAGAGAGCAATACCCCGCTTAGTCATTGGATGAGGACTTTTCTTCCACACCTCTTATTTGCTAATTTGGAATATAGCTGAACCAAGGGGTTATGCACCTTAGTTCCAGACACTGTCAGGGCACTACTACATTAGCCTGACATTTGCTTTTACCTGACTTAATCCCACTTAAGATGCTGGTTTACATTCAGGCTGTTAATTTCTTATAACACAGCAGGTCAGTATTGGGTAGAAGCTGTCCCTAAAATGGTACCTTCTTCTGACTTCACCAACAGGGGGGCTGCTTAGTGAAAGTGACCTTCACATGTGGCATTATTTTAATTTCCACAGCATCTGAAGTCTGAATAAAGCTTAGTCATATTCACTAGAGTAAGAAGATTTCAGCACATAAAATTCATCTGGTGTCGCTCAAGATATCTCTTTTGCTCTTGGTCACACTTTTCCTGTTGCAGGATTTGAGATTGTGAAGGTTTCCAGCAGAAAAAAAAAGGTAGTTGGTATAAACCTCCTACCACTCAGAGGAAAGACTGCAAATGGGCAACAAGGGAATAACAACATCCTGATTACAGGAGAAATGCCTTTTGAAATGGTAAAGTGGAAAAGATTGGCTATACCTGCACCAGTAAACCAAACAGGACCAGGGCACGTAGGCAGCTGCTGTGTTGCAAACACCTGTACTGTATTTTTTAGTGTGGCCTGTGGCATGGTTTCTTTCTTGTTCCAGACACCCAGAGAGGGGCAAAGAAGTTTCATGTTGAGCAGCCTGCTGTGAATTGCCGGGTCAGCCTTGCTTGGTCTGAGCAGACTCCAACAGCCATTGCCATGTGGAGACACAGGAAAGACTAAAACACATCAAACATGCCAGAGTTCCTCTACCTGGAAAGAAGGAGGCAATACACACAAGAAACTGTCTGAAGGCTGGCATACCCTATAATGCTACAACATATACTTGTTCATTTTCAAATACATACCAGCTCACAAATTACCTAAAATATTTTCTGCATATTGTAGCTAAGTTTTGGACAAATAAAGTTGCCATGCAGCTTAGCCCTTTTCATTATCTAACCTTGCTCTGTTATACCCGAGGTCAATAGCTCCATACTGCACAGGAAAGTTGATTTTTCAAATAATTTAATCACCTCTTCGTATAATGATAGAGTAAAATTGGCAGAGGAAGCTTGTTATGAATCCGGGGTACTGGTAAGCAGTTATTATGTATAATGAGGCTTTTGTCTTGAAGCATTCTGAGGATCATCTTGAACTGCTCATCACGCTTCAGCAAAGGGACTGTCATGTTGAATTTTCCTTTAACATTTTCCCCACTCCCTGAAAAGAAATTATAGGTTTTTATATGGAAGCTCATTTGAAGCCTCAATTTTCTTGAGTATCCTGCTCTTGTGGGGAGTACCAGGTGTGCTCAGACTGTGGCCTTCAGGTTCAAACTCAACTGGCATTCTACAAGTCTTTGATTTTTTTTCCCTTCTGCTGAAGAGGCAGTGGTTGTCTTGACAGCAGAAACAAAGCTTCATCCTTGTACTTTGATATGTAGCAAGGTTAAAATAAAAACAAAATAGGCTTGCGAGAAACAGTATTTTCTTAATACAAAGGTTGTTGTAAAGGCACTTGTGCTGATAGATATATTAAAAATTGTTGATTGTATTCAGGGCATTTTATTACACTGCTCACTGTAGCATACAAAGATGCCACCCATAAAAATGTAGCTCTGCAAGGTGATTTGTGAGGTGTAACACGCCCTGAACTCCAAATGATGTTATACTCTCAGAATCTTATCCCAAGCAAAGATAGAAAAGCCGTCAATGAATGAGAGTTGCTGAAGAGGTACAAATATTGAAAAATAACATGATTGTTTTAAAAACATTGAAAGGACTCCTGGAATACTGAAGAGACAAAACAAGCTATTGAAACAGAAAATATGCCTTTTACCTTTCACTGTTTCTTAGAATTAAGAAATCAATTATTTCTATAATGTTGGACAGATTTGCAGGGACTCATGTTCAGCAATTCCATCTTGATAACAATTATGCTGCTGGGTTGGGGCAACCCTTGGTATCAGTATTGTCTGGAAGGGGATGAGATTGTGAGCAGCCCGGTGGGGAAGGACTTAGGTATACTGGTGGATGAAAAGCTGGACATAAGCCAGTAATGTGCACTTGCAGCTCAGAAGGCTGATCACATCCTTGGCTGCATAAAAAGAAGCACGGTGAACAGGTCGAGAGAGGTGATATTGTTGCTCAACTCCACTCTGGTGAGACCTCACCTGGAGTACTGTGCCCAGCTCTGGAGCCTTCAGCACAAGAAGGACATGAACCCATTGGAGAAGGTCCAGAGGAGGGCCACAAAGATAATCACAGGGCTGCAACACTTCTCCTATGAGGACGGGCTGAGGGAGTTGGGGGTTGTTCAGCACAGAGAAGAGAAGGCTCCAGGGAGACATTTTTGGTGCCTTTCAGTACTTAAAGGGGGGCTATAAGAAAGATGGGGACAGTCTTTTTATCAGAGCCTGTTGCAACAGGACAAGGGGTAATGGCTTTAAACTTAAAGAGGATAGATTTAGACTAAATATAAAGATGATATTTTTTACAATGAGATTGGTGAAATGCTGGAACAGGTTGCCCAGAGAGGTGGTAGATGCCTCATCTCTGGAAACACTGAAGGTCAAGTTGGACAGGGTTCTGAACAATCTGATCTAGCTGAGGATGTCCCTGCTCACTACAGGGGCTATGGATGGACTAGATGACCTTGTAAAGGACCATTCCAACCCAAAGCATTTGATGATTGTATATGGTCAGCACTGTAGGAAGCATTAAAAAAATGTTTATGATACTGGAGTTTTGATCTTTTTAACAAAATTCTAACATGACCTACTGTTTTCTCAAATGAAAATGTATTTGACTCTATAGTGAAGCTGTATTTTTACATAAAAAGCTTTTGATGAAGGCAGAAATTAGATATTCATCAAGTTCATTCATCACTATAAATTCTTGTTGCCATGCTGTATATGAATTATAATTTTATACTTAGCATAGTTGTATGTATATCTCTGACATTCTTTTGGTAACCGTATCTTTTTATTTTTTTTCCCCTTTTTTCCTTCCCTACTATTGTAGGCACTTCACAAAAATAGAAATGCAATAAATGATCTAATAGTGAATAGAACTAGCCAAGAAGCTCATAAACCTCTCAGGTGAACTACTGTGACAATAAAATAATAATATTTCTGTATCAGACTCATTTCTCTATCATGCAACTGAAAAAGAAATCCAAGAAATCTAAGTTCATATTCATATTCAGATCTGTATCTGTTAGCAATCAATGAATAGCTTTTCTATTATTTTTTTTAGTTCTATTATATATGCAGACACTGTACCAGATCATATCTTAGAAATATGTACCTGATCATCTTTATAGAATATTCTGTTATGTTTATGTAATAACATCAGTTTCTATTGCTGTGATCTGTATGTAACCCACAAACAGATACTTGCTTTAAAAGAAAGATTATTAACATTAATTTCTAGTGCAACAGACTTGTGTTTCATATTAGTTCCTCTAAAAATAGCAAAAATTTTGTAATGGAGTCACAAATACCGACAGTTGCTGGACTATTGGCAGAGGACTATGGGACTATTCTCTAACTAAATGCTAGAGAAAACCAGTTGTGTTTTGCAGAAAGTCTGTAAGCAGATGAGGTAGAGGTAAAATATTTGTTCCAAGCCCAAAATAGCAAATATCTGTTGTAGTGTTAAGTTGCTCAAATTGTGAGTCCCTCCATTTGGTATGACTGTGGGAGGTCAGTGCATTGCTGCAGGAACGGTCCATGGTGAGCGGTCTCCAAACCTCCTCTCAGTGATGGTGAGGCACTGGTGTTTGTGAAGCAGTGAATGGTGGGAGAGGTGGCCCTGACAAAAGCAACTAATGATGATGAAATGAAAGAGGACTAACTAATGCTACCCTGAGTGTTCAGCTGTGTATGTCAAAACACAACATGACAGAGAGCTGAGAAGGCCCAATTGAGTATTTTCACCAGCTTACTTTCTAATGGAATAGAAGGATATTTTCTAATCTTTATGATGACCACAGGAAAATAGGGAAGCCCCACTGATCTCTGTCAGAAACATTGAGCACAATGCCAACATCTTTCCATACTTGTGCCTTTGGATTGCTCTTCTTGTAATAGGGGAAATTGTTATCGATAGGCAAAAATTAATGTATTCTGTTGTTGTGCTAGGGAGCCACTCCAAACAAATTGTCCTCTTCAAAAGACCAACTGTCAAGATGCAGGTCTAAGATGCTACCTGAAAATATGACAAAACCAGAAATTACTGTAAAAACATACTTTTTTTTTTTCCTTTTTCCTGAAGTGAAAAATGCTAGCAGATTAAACACGACAAAATGTGAGAAAATGCTTCCTCAAAATGTGAGTTTATTAATCTAAATGGAAGCTGGCGCTGAAAGGCACAATGCACCCAAAAGGAAGAATGATTTTTAATGTCTATTGTACAATAAGTGAAGAGGTTATGAATTGCAAAGGAGCATCTGACATTTCTGAGTAGGTGATGATAGAGAATTTTGAATGGGGAGTCAAAAAGTCTTGTAGGAAATTTAAATTCACAGATGATATTTCTGGTTCACCTATTTTAAAATAAGATCTAACTTATTTCAGTGTGGATTTAGCAGTCATGGGATATTACTCGAACACAAATCCAGCCTGATGTCCATATAAAACATCTCTACAGTCATAAAAATAAAACTTGTAAGTGGTGCTGCTTATAACACAGACTTTGTGGTTCTTGGAAATTCAGAGACTGGATATTGCAGATTTACATTCTTGCTGTGTAAGAAGAGATTTGCAACACATTATACTGTGAAATGTAGGTCTACACAGACCTGCATGAAGCTCTGTCTTTGTGTAGGAAAGTTTGCAATCACTGTGAATTTTCTTCTTATTTGCAAATTGCTCAAAGAAGCTGGTGCTTGACTTCATGGGAGAAATGGAGAGATGAGCCCAGAAAGCAACGTCACTAATTTTTTCAGTTATACTTTCCTTTTTATACTTACTGAAAGGCTTGTCATAAGCTTATAAATGAATTGTAATAGGATATTTAAACAGAAAATTAAAATAAAGGCTTAGAGTATTATCTTGTGCCCTTATAGAGCAGAATTTTCCCATGAATACCTCTGCACTGATGGGTCTCTGTTCTACCTTGCACATTAGAAATCTTGCCAGCAAAATTCAGGCCTTTCTTAATTTATCTGCCACACAGGCCAAAATAAGAGAACAAATAGGACTCTTTAGATCATTTGCTGATTTTCTATGAAGACAAAATGAGCATGCAGACAAATGCAAACTTTAATCTTTATTTAGAAATCAGTATACTGGATGTGCAATACCTTAGGAAGAAGATTATATCTTAGAATCTCATCCATTTATCACCTGCTGAAATAAGTATAATTACTTTGTAGAAGCTAGATTATTTTCTAGTAAATGGAATTTCAGTTAATAACTGCAGCTTAATCAGCGCAGTATATAATTTATTTTCATTAGGCATTATCAGTCTCCTGGGAGACAAGGGTTTAAGTAAATTCAGCAGTTGTGGGATCAGTCATCAATTTGTTTTCCTGACCTGTATTTTTAAACTTGTATTTTTCAAGCAGTTTCTCTTTATGTGACCTCTTTGTAACTGCATATAATTATCTTAAAGAACATTACAAGGAAATATCAGAAATTAGAACTTACTATGAGTCTCTTTCATGGTCCAGAGAGAACTGAGTATTATAGCACGGCTTTTTCTTGCAGGTGGCCTTGTATATTTTTCATGTAATTATTTGAAACACCACAACATTACTTAATGTATTGGTAACCAAAATCTAATTTGTTTTACATTAATAAATAATTAATATCTAAAGATCAAGACCAGCTAAACTGATCTTGGACATGTACAATTGCACTCAAAAAAAAAAAAAAAAAAAGAAAAAGAAGAACAAGAACATGTTTGTGGATATTCTTTATCCAGTAACAAGATGTATTAAGGCTTTGTTCAAATTCAAGTGTAATGACAGTAGCAGCCAGAATCGAGAATTATTGACATATGTTCCATCAAAGTAGTAAAACGGTGCAAGTATTCATAAAAAGTTTATAAGATTTTTGTTCCTTCGAAGAAGAACTCATTACAGCAAAAGCATACTGCCTGTTTTCATGAAACCATGGGACACTGACCTGCAGGGAACTCTGATGCTTACACAAATGGTTATCTTTGTGGGAGGGTAGTGGGTGTAGCTTTAATTGCTCAGAGTGTGTGTGAGCTTCCCACTTGGCTGGACAAGGGCAGTTCACAGCTGGCTGTGCTGCATGGGACTGGGCTGGAAGGCCAGCTGTGCCCATGCAGCCAGCTGTGCCAGTGCTGTCAGCTGTGCCAGTGCTCTAGGGCAGTAGGTGGCTGAAACAACAACTCTTTCCCCCTGTTAGGCTTATGGGCTCCCTGTCCCTGGGATGCTGCAATAAGGGCTGTTTTTACCTCTAACTTTTATGGAGTTCTTCCCATTCCCCTCTAGCATCAGACTCTTGAAGTCACTATTTTCACTTCTTCCACCTGGACTTTTTGCTTGAGCATTTTGCCTGCTGTCAAATACCCAGTGTTACCTTACTGTTCTCCTCTTTAACATTCTCAAACCACAGGAGCTTCACTCCTGTGGTGGTAACTTGTTCAGCATTGGCTGAATTGTAGGGAGACTTCTAAAGACCTTGCCAGCAGCTCGACACCACACTGAATGAGGCTGTTGCGATTGTGCTGGCTAACAGCACATCAGACCCTCAGCCCATCTTTCCATCTGCTCGTCGGACCTTTCCTCAGGCAAAAGAGTGCCAAAAGCAGCTCTTTCTTGTAGCTCAGCAGTAGATGGCTCAGCCATTGCCATAACTTCCACCACTTGGCACTGAGTTATGCCACAACTGCAGCACTCCCATGACAGGCTTGCTTTAATTGCTTCCAGTACAGTATAATAAGCACATACGTGAATAAGTGAACAGTTGCCATTTGGCATCAATCTTAATTTTAACTTTTTTTTCCTTTTTGTCTGTATTCTCTTGCTAGACACCAGGATAGGCAGGCAGACATCTTCTGTGCTCCTCTATGACTGCCACTGGAGGCTAGATTGCATGTGAAAGATAGTTATTTTCACTTTATTTTCACTAAAGCTCTGAGAAAGTGATAATAGGCCAAATTCCCTCCCCTTTCCCACTCTTATGAAGTGATAGTAACTCCAATGGAGACAAAATAGTTATTGTGGTTGCATATGGATGTAAGAGGAGGGACGTTGAGGCTCTTCATCTGCCCATATAGGAGCACTGATGGATGTCTGATTTCTCCAAACAAAAAAGGAAGGATGAGAGGAAATGCTTTAACTTGATGTCTGTTTTGGCTTTATATTATTGATACAGCATGCCACACAGATTTTAATTAGGACTGAATGTGCCTTCTGTCCACATCTGGGGGAAAGCGGAGCATGCCTGGGGGAATCAAGGATGAAGATGTGTGTGGGATGCTATCCCAAGTGCCCTATTGCAGACTGAATGCAGGGTACCTCTAGAAGAGGATTGATTAAGTATCTGCTTTTAATATGTGTGCAAGGTGTTGTACACGGCAGTCTAAGGCAGTCCATAATGGCTTGGCAGGCTCAGTTCTGAGCAACTGAAGATCAGGTCCTAGTCAGACAGTGCCATGGAAGACTCCTGCTTGCCACCAGAAGACAGATAGGGTACACCAGGCTTTCCTGCTAACAAGGAAGGTACTTTAATGTACAACCTCCATGATGGTTAACCTTTCCAGGGAATGGGTGGAGTGTTTTGCCAGAGGTCATCCTACTTCGTGGCAGCATGTGGAGATCACTTGCCAGCTGAGATGTTCTGGGCTCCCCAGGCAGAGGGGTTATAACAGCACCTGGGGGGAGTGTTGGGTCAACACCTATATAGGTGTTGTTATCTAGGTAACTGTGCCTGAGGTAGTTGCAACAGGGTCCCTTTGTAATTGATGAAGACAGAAATAGGCACTCTTGACATACAGTCTTCTGATCTATTGCCTGTTTTAATGTGAGATGTAACTTAGAAGTGCCTATTCATACTGTGGGTTATACAGGTGGGATGACTAGCTGGGATGTGGATAATTAGAGATGTAGAGGTCTCAGGTTAAAGGACATGAAACCACGCTAGGGTGTCTAATTGCCTTCCTCAATTTTAAGTCCTCTCTATAATTTTAATTAATTTTTAGTCCCCCTATAAATTCTAGCTCTATGCTATGGGAACTAAAGAGGACTTACCTTCTATATGTAATCAGTATTTCTGGGGGACACCAGTTTCACTGCAGCCTCTCTGAACCTATTTCTTAGCTGACACCCCCCAGGTTCTCAGAGTGCTAGGGGGCCACACAAGGAGCAAACCAGCAAACCTACCTACCCAGCCCAATTTACAGCAGGGAAAACTCTGCTCATTCTCATCTGCTCATACCTCACCCAACTCTGCTTATACCTTACCCACCACTCCAAAAGGCTGTCAGCATGTAATGCCTACAGGAGATTATAATTCAGAGAGTTTCTGCTATCAATCTCAGCAAATAAAACTACTGATTCTGTCAGAAAGAAAAGCTCCATCTGGTAAGGAGAGGCTCATATACAATTCCTTATATCTGGAGGGGCTTTACCCGAGTCTTACTGGGCAGCCACAAGTAGAGACATAGTTTCTTCCTGCTGCTCATTTCTCCTCCTGCTGCCCTATAAGGTCACAAGGGGAAAAAAAGGCAGGAGGGGATGCTTTTTTTCTGCAGAAGGAGCTCCCCCTTGTCCTGCATATGAGGTCTTGGGGTATGAATGTGACCAGCCTAATGTTCCTTTGTGCTGTTAAAGATTACTGTGTTGCTCAAGAATTGTGGTGTGTAAAAATCAATGTGTTCACTGTGAACTACACTGAACACATACTTCTTTAATCATTACGTCTCCCATATCTGTATGAAAATCATTAATAGAAAAAGGCTTTGCAGTTGTGTAGCTACTTTCTCTCTGAGTGTTCTTGTGCTCTTGAAAAAACTTTGCTAATTTCTCAGTGGTATATTCATAAGAAAGAGAATAGAACAGAAGACTTTTAGCTGAAGCCTATTATGTGTTTTTTCCATCTGTTTGTGGTGAACCAGAAAGAGCTATGTGTTAGGTCTTGCCTTATGGCAAATCCTGAGCTGCAGTTGCTGTTTTCCCACACTTACTTAAGCTTCTCTGCACATCCCCACACACAAAGCAGATGCCGGTGCCACAACAGGCCTGAGAGCCTCCTTCTGAGCACGAGAGACTGTTATACAGCCAGGTCCTTAGGACTAGCCTCCAGCAAAGCCAACCAACCAAACAAAAAAAAGCTGCTTACCATTGACATCAGACGATCTGAAACCGGTTTATTGATTGAAAAGGAAAAAAGCATATGAGATCATCAGTTGTCTGCTGTAGTCCTTCTGGGCTCAGTAGCCTCTTTGGTGAAAGGTTTCGGGAAAGGAAAATAATTGTAGAAAGTGCAGAATATATTTCCTATTTTCAAGTTCCTAGGTTTCAAGAATGTAGCAAAAAGCAGCAGTGCTGAGTAAACCTCACAAAGAATTAATAATATTTTCACTTTTAAGAAGGATGAGGGGATAAAACAAGCAGTAAAGTGTATCTTTCCTTGCACTGATGGTGATTGTTCCCTCTCCCCAGGATTGAAATCTTGCCATATTAAAATAATTGGGAGTATGCCACTACTGTCAGTAGGGCCCGGATTTCGCTCCTTTTATTCAGACCTGGACACTCTTGTTGGCAATCAGCCCGATCTCAAACTTTCCTCCAGGGAGCCATTCTCTTTGCATTATATCCCAATCCCCATCCACTGCTACAAGCTGTCTATTAAAACTAGACAGACTACTGACAAGAAACAATGACATTGATAAATGTGTGTTTAAATGATTAAAATAATCTTTGACTTCTCTTTTTTTTTTATTTGAAGATTTTCTGTAGCCATTTCATAGCTTTTGAGTGTTTGATTGTTGAAATGATTTTCATGTGCAGCATGAAAATAAAGCTTACGGTTCATTTATGGAGATACTCTTACCTATAGAACATTTACAGATATTCATAAACAGTGCCTTTTTATAACAATTAAATAATCTACCATACCCAATTAATTACTGTATTTTAATAACAGATGTGACCCTTGTTTTTCTTGCATGTAGTAATTATGAGGTAAAGAAATTTAAAAAGTAAATGATTTTGCTTCTCATTTTTTCCACACAGGTTTTTGGGTCCAATTCTGCTTCCATTGTCTCAGCAATTAAACTAAAACTAACTTCAGCTTTTTAATTTATCTTTTGTAAGAAAAAAAAGACCAACATCTATATCACTGTATATTTTTTGGCATTTTATATCTCAGGTAACCAAATCAATAGTTGCTAATAAGTGTTTTACCAAAACAAAAATAAGGTTTTATGTCTACCAATTCATCTACATAACACACTCTTTGAAGACTTAATTTTGGTCCTGATGTATTTTGCAGCAAAATCTGCATTTATTTATTTCTTAGTGCAGGATCACATATGGATATTTACATGCAGCCTTGTAAGAGTCTCCTAAAAAGACTTCATGGGTCAGCTTTTCATTTCAAGTTGGGCTACCCATGTTTGTGAACGGATGTTAATGTAATCTGTCAATTTAATCTTATCTTTCCCTTTTTAGAGGCCTAGTTTTAGGCTTTGAAATCCACTGAGTCAAAAATACACATCCCAAATGATTTATTTTTTATATCTTTGATTCCTAAATATTTTTTTTTTTTATTTATCAATAGATTGGAACTGTTGTTGTTGAAGACAACATAAAATCTTTCCAGTCCCTTCTTTAAAATATAGATTTAACTGTGACAAACATCTTGCCTTTGTGACAACATTATTAGAAGTCTAGCAAGAGTCTGGATCTGCAGCCCTGAGAATTTATTTTGTACCAAAAGCTCTTTGAATACATAATGAGTACTCACAAATGAGAACCTATTCAGACGGTGTGCTATTGAGTCAAGTTCATCAAAGTTAAAGTAGCATATATTTTCTGAAAGCTGTAGATGATTACACACTGGTCCAACTTCAATGCGTTTTGATAATCATAATTTCCTGCAATAGAGTTAATTAAATTATATTCTGCCTTGGAGTTTCTTTTCTTATACCAGTATGACTGTAAAATACTCTATTATGTTGCATTTCTACCCAGCAGATTCTACTTAAAAGAAACAAACCTGATGACCATATTTGTTAGATAGAAATAAACTACTTCTGTTTTGTGCTTGACGATTCCTCTAATGTGTTCCTCCTACATCGCACCTGCCAAAAGTGGTTGAAAGCTAGCATCTCCTTGACCTAAGAGGAGCAGGGCCAGACAGGGACTGGCAGCAGCCTGCCCCATCTCTTGGGGTATCTTCTGGGGAACCCCTTCCCCAGCAGGTGAGCCATGCTGCAGAATTACCACCCAGGAGGTAATTCAGAGGGAAGGACACAGCCTTTGATCCTGCTGAGGCTGGTGGGAGCCCATCCCTGCTGCAAGCAAAGGTCACAGGACAGCACAGCAGTGCTGGTGAGGGCAGAGGGGCTCAGCACCTTGATGAGATGTTACCTCTCTTCGGCATTGTGAAGAGCTTAAACTCTCTGCTTAAGCATCCAGAGCTTAAACTGCCAGCTCAGGTTTAGTGCAGGGAAAGTGCAGGGACTGAGGTTATGCACTTTTATTGTGGCAGTCTTTAAACTGTTCCTCATACCTGCAGCAAATCTAGAGAACTCCTATTTTTGTGGATTCAAATACCTCATTTCTGCACCCCATATTTACCTCATTTGAGGGAAGAAGGTTTAGAAAAATATTCTATTTATCCTTATCCCCAGGTTAATAAAATGAATTCATAATCTAACTCACATGGCCATAAAAAGTCGTTAGAGTGATTTAATGGAGAAATCGATTTCACAATTTTGCTGTAATTGTACTTGATACATTACCTGACCATTAGTTTATCTCACTCTCCAAACCTGGTGAAATATGGTGCTTTTTAGATTTTAATTAATGGGTATAATGCAAGAAAAATTCTATGTTCAAAGTTATTTTTAATTGCACAGTCCAGGAAAAAAAATGAACTCAAATTTAGGTAAAAACTTTCTGTATTTTTTTGTTCCAGATTACTGCTATTTAAAAAATCATTAATTTTAAAAATGTCTTGAAGATATTTTTGAGCACCTTTGTGGTTCTAACACAAAACTTCAATCAGGTTGGGAGACCAGATTTCCTCGAATGCATTTTTTCTGTAGGGTTTCTGCTATTACCAGAGCTTCACTGGAAATTATTTTAAGCCTGTAATTGTGTTATTTTTTCATTACAATGCTAAGGAACATGTACTGTTAGGTTTTTTGTTTTGTTTTGTTTTGTTTTTTTAAATCAAAAGCTGGTTCTATCTCCTGTTTACATAATTTTCAGAAAACAATGAACAAATCACATTAGTATTTGTTGTGATAACAGAAAGTAATCTTGATATTCCAGTGGGGGCTGAGACCTCTGGAGTTTCATGGTAGCAATAGTGACTGATCTTTTGTCAGCTGTCTACTACTTTTGAAATATGCTTATAGCATGCAATTAGACAAAATTTTGTACCAGTGGAATTATATTAATGCTATAAAGAAAACAATAGATAGGGCCAGACGCATAACAAAATATG
The DNA here is from genome assembly GCA_024611175.1 of Megaceryle torquata. Classification (NCBI taxonomy): domain Eukaryota; kingdom Metazoa; phylum Chordata; class Aves; order Coraciiformes; family Cerylidae; genus Megaceryle; species Megaceryle torquata. The sequence goes on from JANIJG010005692.1 coordinate 30,737, forward strand.
AGTAAATTTCAGCTTCTGATCTTGTTCAAACATTTGATCTTTGAACTTGTGGTTTATGATAGCCTTTGTCAAAGCCCTTTGATTGATACATAGTTCATCCCTCCCCATACATTACACTTCAAAAGCGAATAAAGTTCTCAGGCTCAAGTGGTGGTGGAATAAAGTAAAATATTTTAAAATATTTAAAAAATATTTTAAATGTTTGTGCATAGCTCAAATGGAAATTATTTTATGCTGAAAATCACATGCAAACACGTATGCATATATGTAGTCAAGTTTCTGCAATACAGAGAGGAAAGCTGGTGTAAATTCTAGGCAGACTGATTTCCAAACTGCCCGGCCCTCAGAAACTCCACTGCTTCCCTCTGCAAAGCAAATGTATATATTGTAATATTTGTTTTGAAAATTTATATATTGGTTGACCATATGAACATGTTCTCATTGCCTACTCAGGCCTTTGAGCAATTTGCAGCCTTTTGTTAACAAATAAAGGCTCTCTGAGCCTCCTACTTGAGCACTGAGTTTACCAGCTGCTATCCACTCCTAGACCTCATTAGGGGCCTGCTGTTCTGCTGAGAACCGCACCACATGCTACGCCCCGTGCTGGCGGCAGATTAGCCTGTTGCTGCTCCTTAAATTACCAGGTACAAAAGGTTGCTCTGTTTCTCCATAGAGAACTACCTCTCTTATCCTCTTTGAAGAGGCTCTATATCATGATCTCTCTAACTAATTACGGTCTGCAGACAAGCCACAGGTTGTTATAGAGGGTTAGTCCTCATGGTTGGTATCAGAAGGGGTTTTTTTGGGTTTTGTTTGTGAAGGATTAAAGCTGCTGTTTCTCAGAATCAAGACCTAGAAAAACCAACAAATTGCATACATACTCATGTAAATGTTTAAGAAAATGCTTCCTAACATCAACTTTCATCAAGGAGTTTTAATGCTATTTTACTTCTACTTTGGAACACTATTTGGGAAGAAAAAAAAAAAAAAGAGGAAGGAATTGCATTAGTTTCTGTGTGTCTAGAAATAACTCCATTACAGCTACATTCACACGTAGTTTCATATAACTCTATTTGGACATGGAGCATTTAAAAAAGAAAAAGTTGACCAGGATAGGTCAACCAGGAAATACTCTTTTTTGTTTATCCAAGATACAGTTCTGATGGATTTATGTGAATGCGTTGTTAATATATAGTGCCACATGGGAGAGAGGCTGTTATTTAGTGACCTGCTTTGAGGTCTACACAAAGTAGACCTCTGCTTTCACAGCCCCTCTTTGGGGTTCCCAGAAAGTTGTCGGTCCTCATGGACTAGACCGCATTTATGGTAACCAGCAGAAATTTTCTAGTTTGTTTTTGCTTATTATGTGACAAATTATGTCCTATCTCTTACATAGTGGCATTAGGGTATTTTTTGTTTTTCATTCCCAGACATATGACGACCATGAATGAATAAGAATTAGTTGCATCTCTAATAAGGTAGCATGTGTTACACAGATATCACGTATTGATCTGAGACCTTGTCCAGCAACAGAAGCACTTTATGTGGAGTCTGGTCTTTTGTGCAAACATCATTATATGCTGGTGCCAGTAAAAAGTTGCTACTTGCCTGTAATCATGGAATTATTTACATACAGAAAACACCAATCTGTGCATTCTTCACAGAGATTCAAATAATGAAAATAGAAAGAAGAAATAAATGTATTAGTTAAGGAAATAAGTTGAAGGCCCTTCTTATAAGAAAGTACTGATTATACAGCTTGTATTTTTTTCCTGCTATTCCGTCTGCAGAGGTGTACCAACACTGTATGGACCTGATTTACAAATGCATTTTGGCATGCAGTAGAATAGTCTTTTAATTTTGAAAGGGAGCAAAATAGTGTCAGAATCTTTTGGGGAAGTCAATAACTCTGTTATGTGTTCTGCTATATGTTCAAAAACCAAACAAACCCAGCTTTGCTTTCCTCCAGGATCTCACAGCAGTTTCATAAGGTGTTCCAGCAACTCTGTAGTACGTGCAAGTATAAACACACAACAAATAAACACCCAAGAAATTTCAATTACAAGGAAATATCTTAATTCTACATGTTTAGTTGTGTAGATCACTAGCATCAGAGTTCCTGGTGGTCCTAAATATCTATTAGTGATAGTGTAGTCTGGTACCTCAGACTACATTAGATCCTCACCTAGTAATCTGATCCTCACCTAGTAATCTGTAATTGGACTGGTGAAGGGACTGGAGGGAAAGTCTTATGAGGAGAGGCTGAGGGAGCTGGGGTTGTTCAGCCTGGAGGAGACTCAGGGGGGACCTTTTCACTCTCTACAACTGCCTGAAAGGAAGTTGTAGTCAGGTTGGGGTCGGGCTCTTCTCCCAGGCAACTAGCAACAGGACGAGAGGGCATGGCCTGAAGCTGTGCCAGAGGAAGTTTAGGTTGGATATTAGGAAGCACTTCCTCATGGAAAGGATGGTAGAACACTGGAATGGACTGCCCAGGGAGGTGGTGGAGTCGCCATCCCTGGAGGTGTTTAAGGAAAGATTGGATGTAGTGCTTAGTGACATGGTCTAGCTGGTGTCATAGTGCTGGGTCATAGGCTGGACTTGATGATCTTGGAGGTCTATTCCAGCCTCAGTGATTCTGTGATTCTGTAATTAAGCCTATAAAACTTGAGCAATGCGGTATTTCTGAGAAATAAATACTGTTCTACTTTGAGGTCTTCAAATGGTGGAATGACACCATGTCCATGGCTGTTTCAGGGCTTGGCGTGTTTCACTGTTGAAAATTTGCTCTCCTATTTATGTTTGGAGTTGCCTTATTTCACTTTCCAACCACTACACCTTAATCTGCTCCATGCAGAAACTACTTACTACCAGAAATTTTTTCCCCAAGCATATACATTGCTTACTAGCAAAGCTTATGATTTTTGGTTTTCCTTTCTAAGGCTGAATAAGCCTTCAAAACCCACAGATTACCTAATGCAGGAATAACATAAAAAATGAATTATTTATAATAACATGTTTTGGGCATTTTAAATACTTGTTTGCACTTCCTATATTTAATAATTGCCCTTAGGTCTTTGGACAACCAGAGGATGGCTACTACCCCACCTGTGCATCTGCTGCTCCAGAATACGTTCAGTGTTCTGGCAGTAGATGAGGGCAGGAATAAGTGGAGATCTGCCTAGGGATGGATGATTGCAACAGTCTATAGTTTATGGGTCAGTTCTAGCTGTCATACCAAATCGATGGGCTGAGGTCAGTTGTATGAGGTTCAACAAGGCCAAGTGCTGGGTCCTGCATTTTGGTCACAACAGCCCCGTGCAACGCTACAGGCTTTAGGAGGAGTGGCTGTAAAGCTGCCCAGAGGTAAAGGACCTGGGGGTGTTGGTTGACAGCTGGCTGAACATGAGCCAGCAGTGTGTCCATGTGGCCAAGAAAGCCAATGGCATCCTGGCCTGTATCAGAAATAGTGTGGCCAGCAGGATCAGGGAAGTGATTGTTTCCCTGTACTTGGTACTGGTGAGGCCTCACCTCGAGTACTGTGTGCAGTTCTGGGCCCCTCATCACAAGAAAGACATTGAGTTGATGGAGCGAGTTCAGAGAAGGGCAATGAAGCTGGTGAAGGGTCTGGAGAACAAGGCCTGTGAGGAGAGGGTGAGGGAACTGGGATTGTTTAGTCTGGAGGAGTCTGAGGTGAGACTTTATTGCTCTCTACAAATACCAGAAAGGAGGTTGTAGTGAGGTAGGTGTGGCCTCTTCACTAAAGTGACTAATGACAGGACTAGAGGAAATGGGCTGAAGTTGCACCAGAGGAGGTTTAGACTGGATATGAGGAAGAATTTCTTGACTGAAAGAGTCATCAGGCACTGGAATGGGCTGCCCAGGCAGGTGGTGGAGTCACCATCCCTGGAGGTATCAAAAAAATGTGTAGATGAGGCACTTCAGGACAGGTCTAGTGGAATGGTGAAGTGATTGAGTGGTTGCTTTTTGGGGCTGACAGCTGGACATGGTGATCTTAGATGTCTTTTCCAGCTGTGACAATTCTGAGATTATGTGGTATGAATCTGTTGCAGACCACCTGATTGGGAAAAGGTAGATGAGGCCTCCTCTAGACAAGTGGAAAGAGTCTCACATTCACAAGCCATGTTATTCTCATGGGGGCCTTAAATCACCCTGAGATCTGCAGGAGGGACAACGCAGCAAGGTACAAGCAATACAGCAGGTTTCTGGAGTGCATTGGTGATAACTTCCTGACACAGGTGATCAAGGAGCCGATGAAGGGACATGCTCCATTGGACCTCATCTTTGCAAACAAGGAAGCTTGCATGGATGGACAAGGAGCTCCTGACTGAGCTAAACATAGGATAACATGTACATGAAGTGGAAGAAGGGACAGATGACTTAGAATGAATATACAGATTCTGTCTGTGCAGGGATGAGGTTAGGAAAGGCAAGTCCATGTGGATTTGGATCTGGCAAAGGACAAGAAAGCTTCTACAAGTACATTGAAGCAAAAAGAAGACAGGGAAATTTGGTTACACTGCTGAATAGACCAGGGTACTTGTTGACAAAGAACCTTGAGAAGGCTGTTAAGTTACACAGTACCTACTTTGACTTGGCCTTTACTGGTAATGTTTGCCTGTGATCAAGATGTACAGTGCCATGTGGAAACACCAGTGTAGGCAAAAATTACTGCATTATTGAGAATTATTTATCTTAAAAAAGTTTAAAATATACTAGTCTGTTCCATCAAGATACTGATGTTTCAAGAAAGTATGGACAAGGCTTGTTTACAAGCACAGTTCCTATGATAATATGTGCAAAGTGGGTCACTGTAAACAACCATTTGTGTGTACATTTGTGTTGTTCCCACATGGCACCTGCTTTGTGTAACTGTCATGACTTGGAACTAACAGTGCTGGTGATGCAGCTTTTTGAATGACAGTGCTGTGAAAAATAGCTCCTTGGTACATGTACTTAGTTAAAAGTTGCAATGACGGGAGCAACTGGGCCGTGATTGCTATGGGCATGGCTACAGCAGATATCCGCCAGCCAAAGTTGCTCTGTAAAATCAGTTGTGTTACACGCTAACTTATTGTTAGAGATCCAACCCAACACAATCAAGTAATTATATGGTTGCAGCTGGTAAAGCAGAATGACATTTATTTGACTGCAGAACAAACACATGTGAAGCTGGTCTAACTACTTAGGACAATGTGGATGACTTTAAACAAAAATCACTAGGATAAATACTGAGAAGCAAAATTTGAAGGAATGTGTACAGTCCAACTGATACGCGGTGGCTGCTGAGCTTTTATGGGATTTTGTTAAAATGGGTGGAAGTTGCATACTCAGGCATCAGAAGTTTTTCTGAATGAAATATATGTTTCAGGCTTCTTTACTTTTTCTTGCTAAGACCTTTGCTTTCAGTCTTGCCAACTGGGAACCACATCAGCGAAGTGTGCTGCAGCTGGAAAAATGTTGATGCTAGGTTGCCATTTTTCAACTTTAAAATATTCCTTTTGGGGCCTCACACATGTGCAATTAAGGATGTTCAGATGTACTTCTTACAGATTTGTTTCAGAATTTTCAAATAAGTGATGATTCTGGCAAGACTGATTTGCAGGAGACACATACAGAGCAACCGAGAAGGGAGGCATTTGTAACTGCAAATTATAGTAGCTGAGAATTCATGCTGGTGAAATGAAAGTTTAGGCTTGGTTATTGTTCTTCTGAGACTTGAGAAAAGGGTACGTGTAAAAGAAATTTGTAAATGTATTTGGAAAATAACACCAAAGAAGAAAATCTAGTGATGTATCTTTAGTCAAGGAATTGCAATTTTGAATGCTGCTTGAGCTTTCACCCAACCCAGAGCAGCTGGGTTTGTCTGATACGCTGACTTTCCACAGTGGTGACTCTGTACAATGTAGGCTTTGGAACTCTAAGGATTGCTTGTTGGTGGGAGCAGGAGCTCAGTTGCCCACAGTACCCAGGTGAAAGACATTGTATCACAGTTGCTAATACTGACTGTATGTACCAGTAGCTTGTCATTTGAAAAAAGGAAAAAAGAAAGAAAAGGCATATAGAAATATGAGAAACACACTTACTATAGTGGATGTAGAATATAAAGCAGGAGTGGAAATAAAGGAAAGAGTTCAAGGAGGAAACAGCACATGTTTATATTCTGGTTTAAAGTTTCAGTCCTTGTAGAGGAAATTTTTCTTTCGGGGATGCTTTTATCCATTAGTAGCTTAGATACAGGTTGTAAAGTACAAATCACTTAAAGTTCTGACACCCGGATCAGATATAACGAAGATTTCAGGGGTAGTTTGGCAGAAAATCTGATCTGTGAAGAAAATAGCATGGATTGGTACTTATGATTAACTTTGGATGTACAAAATGTTAAGTCATTTAATGGGATATTTGGTCTTTTTTATGCATAATGTTGTGAAACAGATTTTTACACTGTTGGCTTAGGAGCTCTTCTATCTCATAAACAGCTAAACCTAATTTATAGCTCAGTATTGTGGGGATGAGAAGAGATCTAAGGATGGCAGCAAAGGTATGAAAAGAAATAAACGTAATGAAGAGGTGCTGATTGTTTCAGGTCTATGAAATTAAAGAAAATCGGAATATTAATTCTGATCAGGAAGATACTCTTGACTGTGGTCCTTTTAACAACTAGTGGGTTGAATGGAAGATACAACCTATTGTCCAGCAAATCAACTTTTCCATTTGTTTTCTAAACTGGTAAATGCTTTAGTCCATTCTACACCGTGTGAGCTGCTGAAGAGGCTAGTTGCCCTCAAGTTCCTACGACAAAGAATTTTTTGTTGTGGCTAATCTTGCACCATTATTTGTCACTCATGCAGATCCCTACTCCCCCCAGATCCTGACTTTACTACCAAAAGATAAACAGCCTTTTGAATTAAAACCCAGCAAACTGTGCTGCCTTATGTTAGCATCTCATTGCTGCTCATGGAGAGCTTCTGCCTGAGCTGCATCATTAGCTGTCCTCGGGAGGAGCCTTTATTCTGATTTGTTTCCAGGAGCTGCCACATGGCAGTAAGTGGGCACGGTTCAAACCCCAGAGGTAGAAAGGCAGGCCAGGGCTCCAGGGTGTTCCTGCTTGCAGACCTGACAGAATCCACTGCGGTGGAGGGGTGACATCAGTCAGCTGCTGAGGCCATATGAAGACTGGACACTTCGGGGTATCTATCACAAAGTCCTAATGATAGACGTAATCACATGGAATTCCTTGTTTATGTGCCAATATAGGTATATCATTTCTGAATAAATACTGCAGACAGGTTGTTGGCTGCATAGTTACCTGTGGGTATAGCACACTCTTCTTAAGAGTGCACCATCTGAAAAATATATATGAATTGAGGGAAGGGGATACATCAGGCTTCAATGAAGTAGTTGCCAGTGGGTTCATTTGTGGTGTCTCACTTCCCTGCCTTCTGGTTAAACAGTATTAACTTCTCAACCTCCATCCACTGTTCATCATTGCATTGCTCCTGCAGTCATGTTTCCATTGTACTGAAGTCCCTCCCAGGACTCCTCTCCTTTCAATACTTCCCTCAATCTGAAAAAAACCCAAACTTTTGAAAGTGAGTGTCATGAATTAAGCTTGAGCAGGGCTAAAATAGGGCACTATCACTGACTGGGTCATTCTACCCCTAATGGGCAGAATGGGACAAAGGGTGGGAAAACAGTGGCTGTACTCAGACTGTCTTTACTGGAGTCATTATGGAAACAGGAGTGAAGAGGCAAAGCTGAGAGAAGTAGAATTATCTTAGTCCTTAAAATGAAGAATGAAAGCCTAAGTATGATGTTTCATGTTTCAATTTCTTCACCATGAGGGTGGTGAGACACTGGAACAGGTTGCTCAGAGAGGTGGTGGAGGGCCCATCCTTGGAAGTTTTTAAGACCAGGCTGGATGGGGCTCTGAGCAACCTGATCTAGTGAGACGTGTCCCTGCCATTGGCAGGGAGGTTGGAACTAGATGATCTTTAAGGTCCCTTCCAACCCTGAAAATTCTGTGATTCTATGATTCCATGTGGCAGAAGGAATAGCAGCAACAAATTAACACAGTGGAATGACAGTTAAAATGATAATCTCAGGAGTAATCTCAGTCACATGATTTTTCACAAACTGAGGGCATTTATTATAGACATTATAAAGTTGCAAGGGCTATGCTATGAAATCATTAGAGCCTAAATTAGATTTAAAACCTGGGTACCACTTATCTATGCATTGTCACAGCAGTCAAGAACTCAAGTACAAGAATTCAGCTCTGGTTGTGTTAAATTTAGGACGAAGATTAAATATTTTGGACAGAATGCCATAGTGGCAGGCTAGGACATTGCATGGTGTGGAAGAAGACAGATGCAAAGATTGAGGCTGTACTTCAATTAGGATTAACATAAGAAAGGACATACTGAGTCAGACCTAGCCAAGTATATTGGTTGTAACAATGACCAAAAGAAGGTGCCACTTGGGGAAAGAGAATTGCAATAGAGCAAGCATATGGTGATAATTTCCTGAAGAAAAGTGGAAAACAATAAAGAAAAAAAATCAATAAAACCTGGAGGGGAATGTCATGGATTAAGGGAGAAATAAGGGAGTACAGCAGATGAGATGCTCCTATAAGAGCTACTCTTGTAATGTGGTGAAGCAAGAGAAGGTTTTTTTGAAAATATGAGGGAAATTTGATGTTGAGGAGGAGAAAGTGCTGGTAAGTGCATAAGAGGGTACAGGTGTCCAGAGAAAAGAACACTAGATGATAGAGATGTTGTTTTTCTTTCATGAGTAACTATTCACTGAAAAATGAAATAAAGGAATGGCTTATATGCTCATGAATTTATAGTAATTTCAGCCAAAAGAAACATGAGAAAGTATTTAGAACATATTAAAAACTGCTGTGAAATTTCTTGAATGCTTTATGCTCTGTCACTTGTCAGGAAGGGAGTAAGAAACTAGTCTCAGGAAGCTGAAAGGGGAGGCTGATCTTGCTCTTTTTTTTTCCTAGTTCAGAAGCCCAAAGAATGAATCTCATTTTAAAGCATGATTTCATATTAGAGAGAGTTGAAATCAGAGAAGGAAGAAAGATAGTGGCTCTATGTTTGCAGCTATGTGTGCAATGGCTGTATGTAAGAGGAGCAGAGGTGAAGTATCAGTGTTGTAGTTGTCTACTGTTCATATTTTGGGAAATTGGAGAGTAATTGAGGAAGAATACCAAGACAGATGAAGGAGGAATGGATAAGAATAGGATTGAGAATGGATACTGGTAGGGCAGCTGGGGGGGTTGGAAGTTGGAGAATCTTGGAAAGAGGTGGAAAGAGTAAGATAGTTGCAGAGAGGGTGTTATGGAAGTGGCAAGTGTTCTCTCGCTCATGAGGGATTATCTTCTCTCAGACATAAAGAGGTATGAACTGATGGAGGAGGGACCTATTTGTGTACAGCATCATGAATATTCGGTGTTGAAAATGTAAAGAGCATTGCAGTGGGATCCACAGGTGTTTTTAAAAAGAGAAACTCAATCCAATGCTGTTGCTGAGCAAGTGCAAGCTGTGTGGCCTATCACTCCATCTCCCCATGTCTTCCCTTCTTCTAAGTCACATGGCAAACCCAAGGCCGGATAAAGAGGTTACCAGCTATCATGATTGTTTCTGACAAACAGCAGCTTCTCACTGTGTGAGGCTGATTAATAAATGGACTCATAAAACTGAAGAGCAGAGATTCACCCAGAAGTGAATTTGGCCCCTGAGGCCATGCCGTGCTCTGACTTACAACTCTGATGTTCTGGGGTCAGCCGGGATTAAGGAGACAATTTGGTCCATTGCTGTTTATGACATCTATTTTGAGACTTTCTCTGGCACAGCTGCATGGCAGACACAATTAGTGTTCAACAAAGAAATGCTAATTATTTACAGATGCATCAGTAACAAAAGCTCCCAACATTCAAATTCAGAGTTTCTGGAACAAATGAAAGTGGTAGTGACACCAGTTAACCCCACACAGCAGCATTCAAACAAGTCACTTGGATTTTATATTAACGCCGGTAGAGCTGCTTCCTTTCTTACTGAATCTCAGGCCAAGGAACTATTTTGGAGTGTCAGTGGTCCTGATGCTCTTTTCAGGCAGCCAAAAGACCAAGAGTGGCGGATCTATTCCAGACATACCCGTTGTCTTTCTTTTGTCTGCTCTGTCCTGAGCTGGAAGGAAAAGTGAAACTTCTGAAATTGCTTGTGAAGAAATATGCTCAATACAAGTCCTTGTAACAAGACTGATTGGAGAATTGGAGGATTTCATTTTAGACTGACTGGAGAACTGGATGATTTCATAGCCTGACATCTTGAAGTTTAATATAGAAAAATGACTGAGTTTTTACACTGGTGGCTTAAATGTACATGCTGACACTTGGGATATCTTGGTTCTGTCGCTGGACTAATTATGCCTGAGATAGGTAGTTGGCTTCTGCCAAATACATAAGATCTTTCTGTATGAGTTTCCTTGTATGTGGAATGGGTTTAAAGCAGTGGACTTAATTCCCTGGAATAGTGCAAGTCGTTACTCTACAGTGTAATGGAAACCTAAAGCAGGGAGTGAAAAGCAAACTTTTAAAAACCCGTGATCTTTATTTCTAACTCATGCTTTGCTTGAAGATACTGGAAATAAATAAGCTGTGGAGAATCAAGCCCACTGTTGCTGAATTCAGGACAGGATTTCTATCCAGATAGAGGCAAAGTTCCTACTAAACAATGCCATGACATCCTAAATTTTCTTTCTAAAAATCCATCAGTAGTTACTGACTTTAATTGTGTTAACCAACGTAGTTCTTGCTTTTTCTATTGCTTTCAGTGGAACAGAAAGTGAGCTACACTGAGACGATTGGAAATTCATACCCTCCTTTTAGCCTCTGGGTGGGGGCTGACTGCCATTCCAAGCATTCCCAGTCTGTCCTGCCTGCCTGGGGGGATCAGCCCTGGGTCTGGGGGGAAAAAAAGCCTTTGCAAGGCCAGCCATGCCCTGGCCTGCCTGCTGAGACTACTAGCCAGCCTGTCACTAATGCAAATGGTGCTGATGTTTTCTGTGAAGCAGACACCTGCCCACGAGGAACTGGACTGAGACCACCAAATTGTTTTAGGTAGGTCAGCAAACATCTGTCAGTTTGTGTAATTTGATTCTTCTAATTTGGAAAGGGATCTTATTCAGAGATGGAACTGTTTGCATGCTGACAAGCTCACATGTATTATGTTGTGCATAATGTGCATGATTAATGCTTGTTTATTGGAGCAATTGTGCTCTGTGGCGGAGCTATAGCTGCTTTTTTGTGTGCCAGGGGCAAGCAGCAGCAAGCTCTTCTCCCTTTGGGAGAGGCAGCATAGCATGCAATGCAAAACCTTTACCAGCTTGATCAACAGAGCTACTCCAACCACATGGCAAAGTGAGCATTTTTTTGGAAGCAACTGTTCTGGTTACTTACAAGTGTGAGTGTTTTAGGTTTGCAGCCAGTCTGCCAGCAGTAGACAGCTGTGCTTTCTATTGCCTTGTTTTTCAGTCATTTTTTTTCCCATAGATAGTACAGACTAACTGGCCATGTGAAAAACTTTTTGGGCTAAACCTTCTGTAGCTACTTTCAGAATTTGCTTTTGAACATCAGGGGTCTCTGCAATCCTATGCTACATAGTTTTCACTATTTTTATGACTGTTCTTTGTCTTACACTGATTTTGCCTGCATGTAACTGTGACTACTAATCATGTAATACTGGCACAGTTCTCCTGCCCTTATATAACAGAATCTTCGATATAAGGAAACTTTGATTACACTCATGCAACTCACTGTAAGTTTCAGTCAAATGCATCACATTTTCATGTGTTGTATTTATTTAAAGTCTGTGGTAGGTTGATTTCTTTTCTGTTAACACAGTGCTTCTTTTACTTAAGAAGAGTAGTGCAGGCCACAGTGCTGAAAATTTGCAAAACAATTAAAAAATTCTAATTAAAAAAACAATAACTAAGCTTGTGATAGAAAATTACATTAAATTTTATTCTTATTTGATATAGTTTGGAACTGGATTGTATCTTTTTCCTATGTCAGAAATATTCAGATTCAGCTAGTAATTGTCAACATGCACTTTTACATGGACACATGTGTTTTCCTCTTTGTCCTTTTCCTAGATTAATAGGAACTCAAAAAAATATGGAGAGACTACTGAAAGAGGTTGGAAAAAACCCAGAAAGAAGAAAGAGAATAAATGTTATTTATCATTTACCCATATCAGGCATCTAGTTACTCAAATCCAGAAAACATATGAAATAAAAAACTCACTCCCATTCTCCTGCCAGAATATGATGTAACATATAAACCATTTCTCAAAAAAAACCCCAAACCTTGCCCCCTATTCACTTGTTGTTCCATTGTTTTCTTTAGTACTCCAGTCTTAATTTAAATTGACCTACGCATTTAATAGAATTTAACTTATTTCACTCAGCCTGTAAGATACGGCTGCAATTCTCTCTTACATTTCCTCAGCAGGGCTGAAGAGCTTTCTGCCTTTTTTCTGCCTCCCCCAGCTGTGTGTTCTCACCCTCCTCCATGGGAGGTTGCTGTCCCACTTCAGCCCTGCTCCTCCCATTCTTTCTGCAGCCAGGCTCTCAGCTGGATGTGCCAAATGAGCTATTTAATCCTCCCCCTCCAAACACTTTTGAGGAGGAAGATTTTGCTTTTTTTGGGATTAGATTATTTACCAGATGCAGTTTAGAAGTGTAGTTGAACAGTTTAGTTCACACTGTAGAAAAAGCAATAATCGGAGAGGTAGTCATGGGGGGAAGCAGAGAGGAGCAGGTAAGGGGAGGAGGGACCTGGAGCACCTTGAGGTTTGCTGGTGAGGGGAATACAGCAGGAGGGGAGCTTTGCTCTGGAGATTACCTCCCACTGGTGCAAGCAAACTGAGGACACTGTTACAAAAGGTGTTTTTGGAGGTCTGGGAAGTGTTACCACATAGAAAGGAAGTAATGTGGTTGGGTGGAAAAGTGGCTATTGGGAAGAGGGTGTTTGGATCCATGGGAAAAAAAAAAAAAAGTAAGGCTGTTAACATGGCCATTATCAGGGACAGGATGATAGTGCGGCAGCAGTTTGGGAAACCTGTTTCAAAGCAAAAATATTTGCTTTGAGTTTTCATGCTTGCTGATTTAAAAGAAACTATCTAAGTGGATTTTTTAGGCAGAAAAAAAAAAAAAATCCATGGTTGAGTTGAAGAAACAAACATCTTCCAAATCTCTCAAGTCTGGAAAAGTGAAACTTAAACTGTGCCTTGGACCATCCCCAAATGTGCTCTGAGTTAAGCTCTCCCATGGGATCTTCTATGGGACTAGAACAGCAAACAGGCCTTGTGTCTGACCTGGTTGAAGATATACATTTTATTTTTGTCGTGGACTAGGAGGGTCAGTAAACATGTCTGGCTGTCAATGACAGTGCACTGTCAGTTCTGCTATGGCACCTTCTGGAAAAGGGCTACTCTCTCAGTCTTTCCCAATAAATTTGTTTCATTTTGTACCTAATTATCTGTTGGATGAAAGCTAGTCATCTAGGGTGATTGTTTCTTAATATCAGAAGTTAGCAGAAGTCGTCCAGCTTGTGGGAAGCTGAAGGTCATATTCTTCCCCGGGTGTATATTCAATTGGTTATGTGGGTTGGGAAAGAGTTGTTTCATCCAAGTGCTGATCTGGACTCAGGCAGCTGTTGGATACGAACGTGGTATACCCTCATCTCCTAAGAGTGGTCCAGCAGGTAGGACACGCTCCTCTGACAACCTTTCTGCATCCTGCCTTTGTTTCCCATTATGTAGGAGGTGTGTGATCCATGTCTGGGTCCCATTGCATGCCCTGGTACTTGATGATACCCACTGTGGCTCATCAGCTTATGGGGCTTGATTGGCTATAGTTGTGGGGCAGTGATGCAAGAGAACAGTTGCAACATGCTCTTTGCTCCTGAAGGACAGGGGCACCACTCAGTTTGCTTGAATGTTCCACATTTTCTATGTATTTTTTGAAGGAGGAACAAACTGATAAAGAACTTATGGTCTATCACAACACCCATATGACTCTATATTCTTCCAAATGCAATTTAATGCTCTGGCTTCTGTGAGGATTGAGCATGAATAGCTGCCGTTCCTCAGCTATATGTTTTCATTGACCACAGTGATGGGGAAGGGCACATGCATTGTACTTTCCATTGCACTGCAACCTGTCCTTGCTTACACTGACTTCCCTGAGCCAGCTCCCAGGATCCAGCTCCCAGGACTGGTGGGTGAAGCCACCTTTTTAAAAAGAAGGAAGCACATAATCTCAGGCTCTAAAAGCAGCTCAGCCCTTCCCAAACTGTTGGAAATATTCCCTGGGTAAATAGAGGACAATTTTCTCATGCCTGTTTTTCAGGGTACAGTCTACTGGATTCTCAGGCTCTCAAATGCACATCTGCACACAGCTGCTACAGCACCAATTGCTGAAGGTTTAAACCTTCAGCTTTGCCTCTGTGCTCATGAGTTTACAGCCCAACTGCTATAAACTTTCTGCATCTTTTACGACCCCAGGGTTTTGCTTTTTTTTTAATTTGCCAAGCTACCACGGATCCTCTCTACATGAGGCAACACTGCCTTAATTATGTTTATTTATCACCTGTTATACAGCAGATTCACTGTTGTTGTCCTTTCATCCTCCCAGTCATTTTTAATTCTAATCTCCAAACTAGTTGTCTTATAATTATAGTCAGTTCCTTAATAGCCCTCTGTTGCTGAATTTTTACTGAAGGCTTTTGAAACAGAAAAATCTCCCGCTTCTTTTCCTCTATGATATTTTCTTGATTCCCTGGAGTAATTTTATGTTGATGAGCAAGATAATTCTTTACATAACCTATACTACCTTGTACTTTTCGTAGCATGTGTTTCTTATGTGTTCTTTATTGTTTCATTCAATTTAGCTGTTACTCTGGTAAAATACTCTCTTCTGATTCCACAGATCTCCATGCTGCTTTTTTTTTTTTTTTTTTCTTAAAGCTTGCTGTAGCTTCTTTCCAATGTCCAGTTTTAAGAACAATCCCTAAAGTTCACTATGTAAGACAGGAGAAATGGAGACGGGGAGAACTCTTTTCAGCATATGTCACCAACCTGGGTTTGTTTTCATAGCTCTGGTCATCAAGCAGCTTTTGGTAGAGAAAAGAGTGTGAAAACATAAGGGTTACCATCTGGGTGTAACCAAAGGCTGGGTGAATCCCATACCTTCTTCTAGGCCAGTAGTAGATGTTTAGGGAATAGTGTACCTGAAACACTAAAGTTTTTATAGTAGTCTGATCCCTGTTCTTGTACATCTTCCAAGCTTCCAGAAGACACCAGGTTAGGGACTACCTCAGCCAGAATTTGGATCATTTTGTCTAAAAGCCCCTCGTGGGCTTGTGTCTGAATTTATGTGAAGGAAATCTGGAACAGAGAGGATTGCTTGAGCCTTGTGTCCAACCCTCTGTTACAGCATACAAGATGTTCAAAATATATCTTAAAAGTGTGTAGTCTTTTTCTTGAGTCTCTCTGATGTTATAAACTCTCCATTCCCTTCATTTAGAGATAGAAGCCTGGAACATGATCTGTTCAGTGCTAAAATGATGATTATGGTGACAGGAGAGACAATCTGAGGCCTGTAGTATGAACTGCTCTAAATTAGAAGCTTACTCTGTCACTGGTAATCCAAAATTTACAGCTCATGGTTGACTTCAAATTGCCAGTTTGCCAGGCTGTCAGATTAGTAGATTCAGGGTTCCATGGTTAGATCTAGGAAGGACAGGTATTAGAAGACCATACTGAAATTAGTGTTTGCTGAAGAAGTGATTTAG
Organism: Megaceryle torquata; assembly: GCA_024611175.1. Taxonomy (NCBI): domain Eukaryota; kingdom Metazoa; phylum Chordata; class Aves; order Coraciiformes; family Cerylidae; genus Megaceryle; species Megaceryle torquata. The sequence continues at coordinate 46,623 of JANIJG010005692.1, forward strand.
ATTATGTAAAAATATTAATTACTGAACAGGTGTAGACTAGCCTCTGTATGGGGAAGATGTTTTCAGCTGGATCAGCTGTTGTCTCTGTCTCAAGGTTGGAATATACAGCCAATGCTCGGAGAGGGCTGAGAGGGGACAACAAAGGCTGTACAGCAGCCTGCAGTTGGCTTCATTGCACATCAGGGTGGAACTGCAACCCGTATAACGTTCTGATTTTAATTTCATTCTCCAAATGTGGACACTTGCTCCAATATACATGTGCTTCCAACAAGCAATGTCTGTTTTTTCTCACTTTTGCACTCATGCTTCAGGGATAGTTCAATAAATCTCTTTGCTGTTGGTGTTTCTGGATGCAATAATCTTTTCCCCAGCATTTGGCGACTGCAGCTGGAATTTTAGGTAGCTCTTCTAACACAAGGATCTTGTGGCTTCACTGGTTCTTTGTACAGGACACTAGACAAATAGAATGAATTCCTTTGTGTATTATTCATTATTTTCAATCACACAAACACATAATTTAATCTGTAGACTGCCATGTGACTCAAAATGAGAGTCAATTAATTGTTATTTTTACCATGGGCAAAGCTCTCTGTTACTGAATGATCTGTAAGCAAAATAATTTTACAGTCAAAATGATTACAAGATGTTTAAATTGTTCTTTCAGGAAATAGAAAAGTAAAAATAGAATAGAAAAGGAACTTAGTATTTCTAGCTCAAAGTTAATAAGATTACCAATAAAATAACAGCTGCTAGTTCATATGCTCTCTACGGTTTGGAATGTGAAGTTTCACCCAATTTTGCATCATACATTCTAATTCAGATAAAACTACAAGGGGTCAGATGCTGTCTGATACTAAGAGAGTCCAAGATGTCTGAAAACTGGCCCATGGAGCCAAACAGGGATTGGGATCACAGTTCTTAGTTGTTATCAATCTGAAACAACTGTCTATGTGCCTTTATTACCCCAGTGGCAATTAGCAAATATTCCTCAAAGACATCAGGCTCGTGCTCTTTAGTCAGCAGAGAACATCTTAGGGAATTACAGCAACTTCCACTCACTGTAAATTGTGGTGGAACCAAATATCTCCCTTGCTGCTCACGGTTGCTTTCTTTTTCCCTCACAGTGAGGAACCAGAAAGAAACAGCTGCTGCCTTTTTTTCCCCTTCTTTCTTCTTAGACTCACCAGGAGCATCTCAGGTTTGCTCAACAGCTGTGCATAAGATTTATGCATGTAGAATGTCAAGTAGTCTTTATAAAGTCATTGCAAAACACAATTAAGGCAGAAATAAACAGGATATAGATGCTAAAATTATATCCTGAATACACAAATAACTTAAGTTATGGTACAGCGGAGTGTTTTAATTAAAAAAAAAAAAGAAATGAACACCTAAATCAACCTCTAAAAGCTCTTGTCTTGTGTTCTGGAACATACTTGTCTAATGCTAGTAGCCTTTAAAGTCTCTTGGAACTTACTTGATTTCTTGGGATGTGTGGTGTGTTTCCCAGGCACAGCCAACAACACCCACATACTGATCTCCACAGGTCAGCAGTGTCTGGCTTTAAAACATAGCTAAAAGGAAGTAATGGTTCTTCCTCAGGTGGAGGTGTCCAGTCTACAGAGTGCCCAGGCAGACTGGAGAGGACCTAGGTTCAATGTCCTTTTTTGCCTGCTGATCATTCAGTAGTTTAGAGACCCATCTAGAGAGTGCATGACTGCTCACCATGGCAAGGAAGACCTCCTATAAGGACTTATATTTCTTCTATTATCATTCCTTTCAGTTTCTGCTCTGCCTAATTCTGTTCAACCATGCTTCTCCTGAAAAGTATATAAAATTGCTGTTCTACAGACTTTTATCTCATCTGTATTTATTTATTTTTTTAATCTCAGTGTATTTCAAACTTTTTTTCTGTGTAGCAGTATAACTTCATAGGAGGGATAAGAAAGCATTTCACCTCGCTGCCTGGCTGAGTCCTCGGAAGTGTGACACTTCGCAGGTAGAGATAAAACATGGACCTATGCAGCTCACAGTACAGGTGGGAACTTCATGAGTCCTACTCAGACAGTATGTCAGACAATGGTGGGTTCAAAGAACATAGGAAATGGGCTGCAGGTGGTCTGTTAAGATCTGCATTTTCAGCTTGTCAGTGACAGTGTGATGATACAGGTGTGCAGTGATCTGTTCACTTGTTTCATCTAGGGGCTCTGAGTCTCTGCCTTAGGGACTCACTAACTGATTAAAAAGGTTGAGGTGCTTCTCCATAGGCTTCATCACAATGAAGCCCCATGCTCTGTGGAGGCTCCATGCTTCCTGTGGAGGAACTGGATGAGGAATATATTAACCTGTTTGTGAATATAACACTTAATCTCCAAAAGTATATAGATTTATAATACATTGATATTTTCAACTTCTCCTGGCAGTTCTCTGCTCATGGTGTAGCTTCTTTGCATGACTTGGTTTGAGGCAGCAGAGTATGTGCATTAACAGTTTCATTTGGATTGGGATTGTGTTCTTGAGCTGAATCTCCCACTCATCTGCATTCACAGCACCTCCTTTGCATCACAGTGTGCTCTCAGAGTGCTCAATCTGAATTCTTTTGCAAGAAATGAAATCAGAAACTGTGTTCCAGGGGGACATGAGGCATGTTCCCATGCTGCAGTATCTGGTCTGTGGGACCAGACTGGGATGCTGTGATGTAAACCCATAGACTGCATATTCTGCAGTGACTGGGTTCCCATCCCCAGCTCTTCTGCACTACATATCTGTAGTAGTTCCCAATATAGACACAGTGAAACTTGGTATCATGTAGATGACTACAGACCTAGCACAGGGGTTGGAATTTGCTTTGAAGTTGTGCCTTGCAGGATTTGGAGTCAAAACACCTTAATCCTTTTTTAGCTACAGACCTAAATACATGTCCAGTGTCATCTACCCATATAATTCTGCTGTTAAGTTTACCAAATAGAGACATTTGTGATAAGCATGTGAAAGGGAGAAAGGTATTTACAGTCTACATTAAAATCTTTCATCAGGAAGAACGTGCTCATTAGTGCAATATTCACTTTAATCTCATCTTTTTCTTCTGCTGCTGCACACTGCTCTTCTATCAACACTGATTAGCAGCTAGAAACCTGGCCTGTTTGGTTTTTTTTTTGTGTTGTTTGTGGTTTTTTTTTTTGTGTGTGTGTGTTTGTTTGTTGTTGTTGGTGTTTGTTTTTTTACTGGAGCATCCTGTGTATGGGGGATGTACCTTAGCTGTTGGTAGGCAGGCAGTGAAGCTCTCTGTATTATGTTAATATTGTCACTCACAGTGTTTTCATTATAAGCTTCATTGTTTAGCATTAATTTCCTGGCTGTTACAAATTGTATCAGGAAGAATTGAAGCACAAAGGCTTGTAGACTTGATTTCATTTGCTTTCCCAGAGAGGGTGCAAAACTGTGCTCAGTTCTGTTTTTTTTTAATGTCGGTTTTCAGATACTACTTCCCTGATTATTTGTGGCTAAACAGAATTCTAATTAAAGGTTAAAAATAAAATATATTTTTTGTTGGCTTTGCTCCTAGAGCTCTTGGTGAAACTACATAGATGATCTTGGGAAGCCACTTGTCAGTCTGTTCTTAACAGAGTTGCTGCTTTTCTGTGTGCGTGTGCATGTTTGTGTGTCAGGGTGATAAAATGTGGCTTTTCTTTTTTTTTTTTTAAGCAGAAAGTATTTTCTTAGTTCTTATAAATGGCTAAAACTACAAAGGTCACCAATTCTCAAGCACACTACTATCCATAGTGGCAAAATAAATGATTTAGAGTTGTAAATCTAAAGATTCATGTTAAGTCTGCAGATAATCAATGCAAGCTCTTGTCTTTTAGGACTGATGTTCTAATAGGCACTTGGGAAAACTGTTAAACCCTAAGTTAGTCACAGTTTCAGAGTGCTTACTCGTCCATGAACATGAACATAGTAACAGACAATAAAACAGGGTCTGAGAATGACTGCTTCATGTTTTTACAAAATAATGGAGAATGTAGAGTCAAAAGCTCCCAGTTTCCAATCTGTCATGAAAGGGTATGACTCTTTTATGACTCTTTTTCAGTATAATCCAAGATTTGTCTTCTAACTAAATTCTACTCTGCTCATTTAGCAGCTTAAAACTATTTTTAAAAGATATTAGGATTTTTCATCTATTTCACTTGGCAGATAGGTCCTTTAGTCTTCCTTGGCCCCTTTATTCTTTTTAGGAGATATTTCTATTTCTTACATTTGATCAACTTTAGAGCAAAATACAGTTAAAAAAGAAATGTAATTAATTTTCCTGATTGTTACAGAAATAAGTAGCTGAATACCATCTTTCCCATCTGGTTCATTAATTTGGGATATCATAACACATTAAACAAATTTCTTCTTCACTAAGACAAGATACAGTTTCTATCTAGTCAAGATATCTCAGGCTTGAATATTTCTTTTACAGTGAAAATGCTCCATTGTACTCCAAGCAATACCTCCCAATGTACTACTGTGGCTTTGGCCCATAGAGCTTTCTTTAAGTCACCAAGCTGCAGCGTATTTCTTTGCATGCAAAACCTTTTTCTTACATGGCTATCAAAAACTTAATGTAAAAATATATATAGAATCAACTGGCAGCTGACTGGCTGCTGCATATGCCACATTTGTGATTGTAGTCGAATGCAACGCTCCAGGAAAGAAAAACGACTCAATTTTGGCTACTGCTGGGCATGGCTCAGGCCATCACTCAGACTTTGCTGTGCAGCTTTGTCAGGCACATCAGTCCTGGTTTGCAGCACCTCTGGTCTCCCATCCCTGAGGCAGTGTGGAGCCGACACTACAGTTTGCAAATGGGTTGAGGTAGGTACAATGAAAGGAGGGGAAAATCACCAACTTTCTGCTATCACTTTGCTGCCTGAAAGCCCATGTTGTCGTGTTCCCTTCCCCCCCCGCTTTGGTTTCTTAGGGTTTAACCCCCAGGGAAGAAGAACCACCCTTTATATTAATTGCATTTTAGTCAATTGTAATATGACCTGTGTAGTAAATTTGGTTTTCAGAGTATTCTGTCTTTAACAAATTATTCCAATCTACTAGGCCAATGAATTAAGTCCTTCCTATAAAAATGAGCTATATACTGGTTACAGTATTTTTACAACTAATAACATCAAATTCACCAATGAGGAATCTCATCTGAATAAGTATCAAAATGTATGTCAGGTAATACTGAAATTCAGAGCAATACATTTTCAGAGACATTATTATTTAATGTTTAGAGATCAGAGGTGATGTGTCAGAAAAGAAAAAAACAGATGTTTTCTGTATTTAAGTAATTGAGGGCTCAAACCTATATGTCCAGTGCAAGTACAGAGCTGGTCTTTGCTTGATCATGAAAAGCCCGTTGCTCATCTGGGTATTATTATCACTGTTCTGTATCTGTGGGTATGTCTGCAGTGACTAATTAAAACTGGTTGAATTAAATTTCACTGCAACACTTCTAAAAATTGCCCACCTATATTAAGGCGTATGTGCAATGAAAGAATAATGGGCAGTAAAATGTTCTGATGTAAGCACATTAAATTGACACAGATCAGTGCCACATTGATATTTGAAAGTGTGAACATTTTGGTGGCAGAAGTATATAATTTAATTGTAGAAATATATGCCAGAAGGTAAAATAATTATATTCACTTCTTTTCCCCCCTAATTTAACAGAAAATCTTGCTAAACTTTAGTGTCATATAAAGCTTGAATTGTCAACAAAAAGGGCAGAATAGTCATCTTGCACTTAAATATAAATATTTTTTTCTCAACATGATAATGCTTGTAAGCTTATCTCTGACACAAATTTTTTTTCCTTTTCCCATCTATAAATATTTATTATTTCCACTAGAAAATCCCTCTGTTGCAATTCCAAGAAGAATTTTGTAAGCAGATGGGGATCTTGTTCTAGGATTCTTTATATGTTTAGTGTTTTGGAATTGGTCTGCACATCCCCTTGTAACTCCATGTAGAGCTCAGGACACATCAAAAGTCCATGAAAAACTGCTGCTAATGTCTCTGGCAGACAAACATGCTCAATCTGTATTCCTTAATGCACAGAGAGATTGTGGAGTCTCCTCTAGAGACTTTCAAGAGTTGCTTGGATCTGTTCCTGTGTAGCCTGCCCTCGGTGTTCCCGGGCTGTGGCAGAGGGGGTTGGACTCGATGATCTCCAGAGGTCCCTTCCAACCCCTAGCATTCTATGATTCTATGATTAATGCAGAGATCAATGTCTGGCCCTTATCTTGTGACTTTCTGACTTAAAAAGATGTGGCCCTGTGAGTTAGAAGTTAACCTATCCCCAGTCTGTGTTAGCTGTGGTATCACATTTGGTGACAATCTTTTACCTGTTAGAAGTCTGGGGTTTTTTAATAATTAATTGTATATAACTTGGTGCAAAACTTCATTTTGCAATTTGTTACCCAAATTTATCCTTATTGTACTTCAGAAAGTGAAGCTCAAATATGCACATTCAGGCAAACACTCCAGATTTACTGGCTCCTTCTAACACAGAATCATAGAATGTTTTAGGCTAGAAGGGACATCTTGTCCAACCTCCCTACACTTTCTACATGTCATACTTGAAGGCTCTGTGGAAACATTGGAGCCACCAAGGAGGAGATAGAAGCACTACACACCAACTTTCCTTTCAAATGAAGAGCTGGGAGAAGGATTGCACTTATAGGTGGAAAGAGAGTTGCGTGTGAAAGCCTCTCAGTGTTTTGATGATGAACCATGCTCCCTTTCTTTGGTGATATCCCTGAAAATATAGGTGCAACTTGAGATGACAGTCCAAAAACAGTAATGTCATATCATGTTGCAAATTACTCTTTTAAAGAAGACATGGCATGTTACAATACTGTGTGTGCTGTCCATCCAAGTGCATCCCTGCTGGCACTGGTGTCCGAGTGAAACAAGCTGACTGACTTTTGAGCAGGCACACAGCCAGTCTAACAGATGGAGGTGAGTGAAGTCAGCCAAGAGACCATGCACTAGCTGCACATCCAGTGTGCTAGCTGACGGCAGGATTCCCAAACAGAAACATCCAAATGTCTCCTAGGGATCTCATATTCACATACCAGTGCAAGGCAAAGATGAAGAAAATTGCTTTAACAAGAGTAGAAAAGTAGAAGTAGAAAGATGTGAGAAGTTGTTTTTATGTGGTTTACATTAGCTGTGGTGTGTGAATCAATGTTTTAAAAAATGATTTTTTTTCTCCTTCTACTAAGACCACTGGCAAAATTAGGCAGTCAGGGGAAGGGCTAGCCCTCTTCACAGGACAGTTGTTCAGGGTCATAAGGTACACTTGTAAGGTTTAACTAAAAGTCCCTGATTTCCTGACTGTCTTTTGCCTTGGATAAAAGACCTGTAAAACAAGAGCAATTTCTTAGCACTCCCAATCTTAATAAGATGATCTGTATTTAATGCTGATGGTGATAAAGACAGATCTGTGTTTGTAACAATGATTTTAAACCCATGTGATAACCTAACAGCAGTATAAACCAGTTGAACTACCATGCAAATGAGCTGAAAACGAGGGTCTGGATAAACTGCCACCATAAAGGGAGAATAAAAATGCAATCTGTATAAAGGTTTGCTAGTAACTTGTCAAAGTGATTAGGTGCATCCTGTGATAGTAGCATCTTGTCATTTGCAGAGCAATGTAATAAAGCTGTGCCAGGCACAAAGAGGAGTGTTACTTGACATCAGGATGCTACACAGATATGACAAAAGCTAGTCAGCATTTCTTCTCTGACTAGCTTTTGAAGGGCTTAGAATTGAGCCATACACAAATGCAAAAAAGGGTTTCAATGGAGCAGGGTCTTGCCATTGTAGTATTAGAAATCCCTGTATGGTTGTGAATTGTAAAGTCAGAAGGGCAGATTGAATTGTGTTTAATGGACAGCACAGTCAGGACTATGAAGCTTCAGAGTCACTGTGACTCCCCCTCATGCACTGGAGAGTGGGTGGAAAACTGACTAAATAGTACCAGTACTTCACCAGGCAGATGGTCAGGCAAAGGCCAGAGCCCTCTGTCCCTCACTCCCCCTCCTCTTCCAGTTCCTAGATGCAAGTTGAACTGGCACAAGGGGTTGCTATAATTTGCTGCTGGTATAGACCAGCAACAAATTACTACCCTGAGGAGCAAGCAGGAATAGGGAAGAGCATCTCTGAGGCAAAAGGCCTCCAGGATGATTCCTCACGCACCACCCATCTCTCAGGGCTAAGCCCAGAGGCCCAAGCTACCCTGTGGAGGATACATCTGAAGCCACCAGAGAGCAGAGAACCTCTCTCCCACCTCCCGAATTTCCCTCTCCCCTTCTGAAGTGTAATCAGTGTAGATAGATGTCAACTTGATTACACTTGAAAAAGCAAACTATATTGGTATGTGTCTTGGACCTCAGTGTAGTAGAGACACACTTGCCTACTGACAGGCTTGGAACAATACCTTCAGCTAAGGAGATTTGCTTCTACTTGCTTGTATCTTTTTACATTTCTACATTTACAAGAACTTGGAATGCGAAGAGCTGCTTTCCAATAATGCCTTCCCAGCAATAGCTGGTAAAGCAAGATGTTACTCAGTGTGAATATTGGGGTCATGATTGAATCCCAGAGGGGATATATTTACATAGGCAGACAAAAATGAAAACCCTGCTGGTAAGCCCTTTATCCCCACTGTGAACTTCTATTTGCCTCAGAAATTTTACAGCTTTAAGTAGCTGGAAGAAACTTTCATTTGTATTTGATCATAGCCATACTTAACGATAGACCATCACATTTTTCCACATGTTGAAAAAGATTTATATGACACATCACCAAGGCCAGGGATCCCAGTATCCCAGAATCACTCATGCATTTATGATCACCACTTCCCTGTTGGGATGGGACAGGCAGTAAATACCCAGGCATCTGGCAATAGGATTCATTTGAGCAAATGTAGACATTTGCAATGTAGGTCTCCAAATCCCAGCTAAGCATCCTATGCTATTCAGGGTCAGCAGAGAGAGGTAAGTGATTCTAGGCACGATTTATTTTGTCTTTCTGTAGATATCTGTGTAAAATCAGATCAAGCTCTTTCTTAAAGTGCTATCAATTGTACAAAGAGTTCGGGGTGAGCAGCTCAGATGTTTGCATTGTAATTAAACAGTAATCCTATTCAGGGACATTAGAAATTGCAGAAGGATTTAAGTGTTTATATCTGAAATGTGGATACTCAGAATGCTTTTTTAGTTGCCACTTCTTGGAGATACCAAGAGCTCCCAAGGACCAAATCTGTAGATTTGCTGAAGGCAAACATTCCTATCTGTGAGGCACCTTGACTCCCAGTGACATCCACTGCCCTAGGCTTCCCCTGTTCAAATGAGGAAAAAAGCAAAAAACATCAGTCAGGACAGAGTGTATCTCTGAAATATTATACAGTATAAGCAAAGACACAAAAAAATTGTCTGAAAATCCAGCAATACAGTTTTTGTTAGACTTTAAAAAAAAATTAAGTTTCTGGATTGACTGGAAATTCCTCAGAAGTAGTATTTTTGGGTAATATTTTGGTTATTGCTTCTTTTGCCAAAATACATGCTTTCTACATGTGAGTGAAAAAGAATAAGCCTGTAATTTATATATGATAGTGAATATACTGTATCATAACTACAGTGGCTTTTGTTGCATGCATGTATATCTGTGTATGTATAGATATGTATAAAATTTGCAAATATTTACAATTGCTGAACACATTATAAGTGATAAGAAAATAAGAACAGTAATGCATTGATTAGGACCAACAATTCCATTCAAACACTAGTAAATATGGAAGCCTCGGAAAGCAGGTTTAACAGGTCTTATCCTTCCCATTGGTAACTTACGGAAGAGAGGAAAAAGGCAAAATCTTGACCATGTGTCTTTCCCTGTTTTTATCCTCCATACTGATTTTTAAAGGTGTATAGCTTCCTAGGGCCTTTGCTGGCTTGTTAAAAATGGTGTCAGGTAGATGGTAGGACTCAGAAGTAATTTGATGCATAATTTTTGCTAGAAACTGTTGTCTTTTTGGTTCTCAGAAGAGTTTGTCTAAGCGCCAAGATTCCTTATTTATGCTCCAGCAGCACTACAGTTTCTGCCCTCCATTCGTCTCCTTGAGACAACCAGAGACTTTACGCTGATGGCTGTATTTGCAATTCTTTGGTCCAGCGTGCTTTAATGGGAAAGTGACTATAAATCCTCTTCTTTTCCCACTCTTTCTTCCAGGTGTCCAAAATATTTTGGATTTACATCTAGCCGATCAAAACATTTATATTTCCAATAAATCAGACTATCTGATCAAGACACACTGCTGTTGTGAGGGACAGCTGGTCTCTACTGAAGACAAACAAAACAGCGAAATGAGCACTTGGTGCACTAAAGTGTTTGCATGGAAAAGACATTATCAAAGCTGCTTTTTGTCCACTATAATATGTGACACTTTCCTAGTTTTCCATGATAAATGTATGCAGAGTAACTCAAACGAGAACAAAATACTTTCCACTCTGGCAATGGTGGAGCCAGAACTGTCACTAACACTCGCATACATAAGGAATACTTTGATCTGTTTTCAAGATAACATTTTTTTTGGGAACTGTAAAGTATAAAAATATCTCAGAATTTATTCCAAGAATAAGACCCTTTTTGGGGATTTCTAGGGTCCTAAGTTACTGGTTTATAGTTAGAAGTGGAAATAACTAGGAAGAAGAGGTTATGTTGAAGATGGCTAACTTCTGATCTTCCCTAAAGGAACTTTGTGCCTGAATGAGTTCTGTCATCTGCCCCGTAACACCTTCTATAATAACTCTACTGGATTAGAAGTGGTCCACCTGCAGTTCACTAACCAAGAATATTTTATTTTGAGAAATTGGAAGCCTGTGAAATGAAGGGGAACTCCAACCTAGGTCTGAAAATTTAAGTCCCACCTGAGACTGACTATTTTCTCATCTTTTTCTTCGGATATCAATGTTGCAGTTTTTGTAGGAGCATGTATCAGTGACTCCTTGGGGCAACGAGTCCAATTCCCCACAAAACTGATGGATGATTGGTCCAGATGGGCCCACAAGAGCCTTCTGTCCCAGCTTCCCATGCCCAGCATTTTCTAGCACTCCGTAGTAGACATAGATGATCAGAACAGAAGAGCAAAGGCCTCATTGTGTTGCTAACAACATGTGGCATAAGATATCAGCACTGTTGAAGTCCTAGAACCAGCAAGAGCACAGTATTTTTATAATTGTGCATTATGTTATTTTCACATTACAGCATGACCCAGGGTTTGATAAGGTTTTTTTTCAAAATAAGTAGAAAGCAGTGCTTCTGGCTTTTGATGAGAGCATGAAAACACAGAATGCTGCCACTCTCAGTTATCACAAACACCATCCCATCCTGCAAATAATTCTACATATTTATGTAAATACTTTTTGCTTAGTGTGTGAAAGTAGTTTTTGATTAGAATCAAATGCAAACTGTAAAAGTTAAACATCACTTTCCTTGATGTTAAGTACTATAAAATTCTTTTCCTGCCAACTTTCCTCCATCTCCAGTTTTATTTTCCATTTCACCTAATTTCTGGTTTTGAAGCCGTGCTCTTCAGGTGGATGAGCAGTTCACTTGCAGGTTGTGTATAGAGATGGAAGAAGTGGTTCCTCAGACACATCAAGGTGGAACAGCAATGCTCTTTTCCTGAAGTGGGGAACAGTCAAACATAGCATGGAGATGGCTGAGGGAGGAGTGAACAAGGACGACATCTATGACAGTTCATGGAATGTCAGGCTGGGCAAGGTCTTCAAGGCTAGGGAGAGAGGACGGGATGTGGGAGCTGTGCTGATGAATGGTGATAGAGGAATGTCATCATGCTCTGGCTGAATAAGCTTTTATCTTTGTCACGGGAAGCACATGTTGTCCACATGGTTTGTCACAACCACCTTTTCAAATTACATCCCTCTGGACTGCAATACAAGCCCCCAACCTTGGGAGGCAGACTTGGTCCTCAGATGTCATCATTTTACTGAGAGGTGGGTTGGGATGATCTCCTGACTCGGAAGGGTCCTCTTTCAAACAGAAAATGAGATGAAGATGAGGCCTCTCTGCCTTTTCCTTCTCCAGGTCACAGGAAAAAAACAGGAACCACAGAATATTCATGGTTGGAAAGGACCTCCCAGGTCACCAAGTCCAACCATACTCGTAACAAAAAACCACCTAAATACCCTGATCAAACATGACTTCAAAAACACAAAATAACCCTGTACCTGCCTGCCACTAGAGCATGTCCTGAAGCACCAGGTCTACCCGTTTCTTAAATACCTCCAGGGATGGTGACCCAACCACCTCCCTGGGAAGGCTGTTCCAGTGCCTCACCACTCTTTCTGTAAAGAATCTCTTCCTAATATCCAATCTAAACCTCCCCTGCCGCATCTTCAGACCATTTCCTCTGGTTCTGTCAGTAGTTGTGAAGAAGAGGCCAACACCCACCTCTCTACAGCCTCATTTCAGGTAGTTGTGGAGGGCAATGAGGTCCCCCTCACCCTCCTCTTCTCCAAACTAAACACACCCAGCTCCCCCAGCCTCTCCTCAGACAACTTGTTCTCTAAACGCCTCACAAGCTTGATAGCTCTCCTCTGGACACGTTCCAGCATCTCAATGTCTTTCCTATATTGAGGGGCCCAGAACAGAACACAGTATTTGAGATGAGGCCTCACAAGTGCTGAGTACAAGGGCACAATAACTTCCCTTCTCCGGCTGACCACACTATTCCTGATACAAGCCAGGATCTTACTGGCCTTCTTGACCACCTGGGCACACTGCTGACTCAACCAGAAACAGAATCAAACCCACTGAGTCCCCAAAACAGTCATTTCTCTCTATGGTAGTCCACCTTCTCTTTCTCCCTGTAAATCTGTTTTGTCAGAAAAAGTAAATCTTCACTTGAGACAGTTCATGCACAACAGTCATGAAGGCTGGTGCTTCCTGACCTATGTGTCAGGGAAGGAGATCTTCCTGCCTCTTTCTAGATGGACTGCCTGGGGGAAACATATTGTGGAGACCAGAGGGGAGGTTATAGTTAACCACTTCACAGATGAGAACCAGGATGAGAATTTAGGGAAAAAGAGAAATCATGGTGTCTTAATGTGGATTGTAAGAAGGCAAGAGTTGGAGTCCATTACCTGGATGGCCAAAGGGCCATTCAGTAGTCAGGTGGCCAAGGAGTTGGACAAAGTCTGTCCAGACACAGACTGAGAGTGTGAAGGGTGCCACAACAGAGTTCAAGTGTTTGCTGCTGGCTGTGTTTTGTCTCACCTGATGTCACCTGGCAGACATCAGGCAGCCAAGCAGCTCTCAAAAATAAGTCCTTTTAGTTTTCTTCATGGAATATTTTCACTTCTAAGGAGGTTTGTTTGATAAAGTGTGGGAAATTGTGTGAAACTAGCTACAATATTTATACTTTTTCTTTTTGATAATTTATATGATAGATCTTGGTTGCTCTATGAATTACATTTGTTAAAGTACTTATTGAACATGGAGCTGGGCTAGAAACAAACATATATTTATTTATTTATTTACAATTCCAATTTAAAGACAAAATTCTCATGAGAAGATGATTTAATGATTTACATTAAATATTTTGATGGAAGTCTCATTATCCAGAGGTTTTGTATGTAAAATCACTGAAGCAGCTCCAGCAAAAAAAGTAAAGTCACTTCAATAGTTCCAGGTTTAGACAATTAAATTATATAACATTATGTGTATTAAAATTGTATTTGTACACACTTACATTGCTGATACCTTTATTTGCTAGAGTCCAAGTGCTGCTACTATGCATAAAGTACTCTGTGAGCTACACCCATATGTTGCCAAAGTAGCATGAACGTGTGGACTGATGTTGATCCAGAGGAAGCCTAGGGGTTTTTCCCTTCCCTCTTGTACACTGATTACTTCTGCCAGGCCCAGAGTAATCTGTGTGAGAGCGTGGGGGCCATGGCTTGGTGACAGGCTGTACATGCAAAGAGATAGCTTGCATGATGCTTAGAAGTCTTTTTTTTCCCGAAGGTGTTGTGTAGCAACATCTTTGAGTTGTAGGAGAAGACAGCATGGGGCAGACGGGAAGGACCCAGCCCCATTGCTCTGGGGCTGGGGTCGGTTGGCACACAGAGCCCCGTTAATATAAGGCCCAGAAACACTCCTTCTTAAGCTCTGTATGTAAAGACATCAAAGATAAACTGTGTAAATATGCCAGAAAGAATGATGGTTTCATGTTTTTATGCTAAAAATGGGTAAGGGAATTGTCAGGACTCTTGTGAGGAAAAATTATAATGTATGACATTAAATATTGACTTAAAATATCTGCTTTGCCACCCCTTTCTATTATTTCAGTATGCAGTTGCTTCAAGGGAAAAATGATTTTTCTGTCCCCTCTGTAATACTGTATCGTACATCTGAACTGAATTGTTTTAAGTTTTGGAAAAATCAATTGACTTTCCCTATTCAAATGCAAATTAAAAAGATCAGATCTTGTAGCAGTTATATTTCTGATCTTTTAATTGTTAAGCCCATGTCATGATTAATTCAAACATTTTTTTTTTTTTTTAATGTAGATGTCTGAAAATCGAAAACTCATAAGAGATATGTCCTTTTTTGAGTGATTAGCAGCTTGTCTGGTAATGACACCTGTGTAGTCATGTCTTTAAAATACTGAAAAGTGAGGATGTAATAGGGATAGTATTTACTGGTGGTAAGATGCTGTGTGTGTTAAAAATTGACGGGAAGAGATATCTTCTGTTTTGCACTGCAAATTGCACAGCTGAGTCAACAACGAACGACTTTTTGTGCTAGATATCCGATGTAAAATTGTGTTGAGTGGGGAAATAAGTGTCACAGCCTAGCCAGACATGACCAGATCTTAGCATGCAGTAGACTCAGTTCTTTACCTGATATATTATTTAGTGAACTGGGTGGTCATAGTAAGTGACTAGGACTTATTCAAAATAACACATTTGACATGCAAACGCTCATTATTCTAGTTAAAAACCAACACTGAGTGCATTCCTGTGCATGATGATATATTCACATTTGAATGGTTTCTGCTGTTCATTTGGTTTTAAAGTAATAGCTATTATTATGTAGGGCTGTTTCAGTTGAGAAAAATGCTTTTTCTTTGCTGTGGTGATGTGTACCAAACAGCCTTTTGATTTTACCTGAAATAAAATATTAGGACTTTGAGCTGTGTGTATGCTATCTATGAGCACATACGTGCACATGCACACATGGATATTGGCATTGTGGCACGATGCAAACACCACAGGCGCACACACATGCATAGAAAGAGAAAATTATTTTTATCATGCTTATTTTCTTGGCACTTGCAGTTTGGGTAGATGTGAGATAGATGAAACATTTGCATCTTCTATCTGCATAATGAGTTCGATACAAAATGATCGCAGCTAATGCAAAAGACAGGGTGGCATGTTTTCAGTTTTAATGGGGACACTCAGAAAACTTCCAATCTTTCTTGACATTTCTTATAGCAAAATAAATGTGGTCTAGGTTGGAATGTCTATTATGAAAATAAGAGAAGAGCAAGTCAATTATATTTCAATGACTGAATAGCCAGGGGTCCTCATTAAAATGATCAGAAAGGCTACAGTGTTGCTTTCCTGTATGTAGCCACTGATTAAGTTGTATAAGAATGACATGGCCTTTTTGGGAGAAAAGCAGAGTATGCCGTGGTCTCTAGCCAGCCAGCCAGAAACCGTTGACACTTACAAAAGTGAGATGCGCACTCCATCAAGAAAGGGAAGTTACTACTTATGGGGTCATGGACTCCTGATGTATTTAAAAATAGTTGTGGCTGTTTTATTGGACACAGTCTAAGAAAGCTTTGAATTTGCACTAGGTTGTATGAAAATGCCTGCGGTATGGTGGTGATATGGTATGTTTTCCTTTCCGCTGGCTTCGATGAAGTATACATAGCTTAACGGAATAGTACTATTATTACAATCTCTGTGTATTTGAACCTTTAAGCAATATTTTAGTTATCAGTTCATTACTATTCATTTCTTAGAATTTAAATTCTTCTTATTTGCCAATTATTTTTTTGGTATAAAATGTTAGGAGAAAAAGGCTTGGTAATTTTTTTTCCCGGGAGAGACTGTATCCTGAAACAGTAAAAAGAATATTTGTTTAACCCTCCTGAGGGTCTGCAGTCTAAGGAAATACAGCATTGCATAAGATCTGCTAATCCCAGATCAAGTGGCTGTAGCATTAAAAAAAAAAAAATTCCCTTTCATGGTAGTCAATAGACCTTACATATATATTTTAAAATACTCCATCTGCAGTTATATTTTCTACGGTTTCACCTCATAAAGGATACTTAGGACACTTGGGATAAGGATTGTTACAAAGGGATATACCTCGTATTTCTTTCCTTTTTTTTTTCCTTGCTATTGGAAAGTGATGTAGAATGTAAACATTTTACATTTAAGAGTGATACAAAGCAGAACAACATTCATCTGTTAATTAAAGCTGTTACAGTTTAAATTTCTTCCCCCATTAAATAAATTTCATCATTAACAATTTGTGAATATGAATTTGAGAAATAAAGGACAAGATTTAATAGTGATCTTTTTGTGATTAGTACAGTGAAGAAGTTTAAAACAATAATTTTCTACCAATGTGGAAATACACCTTAGTATTGTCAACTACTTTTAATATCTGATTCATGTAAATACTAATGCAACAAATGAAAAAAAAAATCGCCACTATTTCTAACTGAAAGTACTAGTTAATCTAAGCTTGTACTCTAAGTCAAATCACATCACACAGTGCTCCACCATTAACAATGATGTTTAATTATAAATTAAGGCAATTTGAGATTTATATTACTGTCTGCTCATATTTTGATGAAATAATTTTAGTCTCAAGAAAGTGAATGATAAAAGACACTATGAGCTAAATACATTAACATATCAGGTGCTTAAAACTAATTTACTAAGATTAGCTAATAATGCAGCTAAATAATGATGCTTTTCATTTACAATTCAGGAGCTCAGTAATGTAGAAGGGAAACTGCAAGTGCTTGCAGTCAACAATAAAAGAATAAGTAATTTTGTCAATTATTATGTACCTCAAGATGCTTCCTTTGAAAGTTTTTGGTCTTTATTTGCGTACATGGCATCTAAACAGGTGACAAAGTGTCTCTGCCTTCTTTATTTAGTTGCTTTAATAATTTTCCATATATTTTCTGTGATATTTTGACTCTTCAAAGTGTTTGTGGAATTCATCTAGTCATTATTTCTTGTTTAGTAGATGCAGAATCTCGCTGTATTAAAAATAATTTTGTTTATTTTGATTCTTACCGGTTAGCAAAACATAATAAGACTATATAATTTATGTCTTAATTTTTGCAACAGGAATAAAATTAATAAATAGCAACCAATTGATAAGGTTATTTTTATTTAAGAAGAGACACAATTATTGATGTAGTACCTTGAATAAGAACACAGTATTATAGTGCTTTATGCTTGATTTTGGTTCAAAACACCTGGATGTCTTTTCTTTCAACATTTTAGCAGCTGGTCTATTATATCTTCTCAGCAATATGTAGGAGTGAAATTACATGATGTCTAATGAAGATAAGTAGAGCTATTTGCTACAGTAGAGTTAAAACTTTTGAACAATGAAGAGTAAAGCTTGAGATTTCTTAGGGTACTCTGGTGTTTGTTTTCTGTGTGCACAAACACATGAACAAATTAAAAGTATTCTTCTGAGTGATTGGGAAGATACTTTCAGAAGCCTTACCATACTTCTCTAATTTACATCCATAGATTTATGTTTTATGTGTCAAAATACATTTTCTAAACAAATGTAAAATAAAAAAGTAAGGTATTAGGGGTCTTTGAAAGTAATTAATGTTATAGCAACGTTCTCTGAAAGTGAATCAACAGCAGCAGGCCATAGCAGGCTATTCATCTGACTCATATGTCCTTCCAGACTGCTCACACTCATTTGAAAAATCACCTCAGAGTCAATGTTTCAGAGGGGAAACAATTCCATGAGGTGGATATAATTGTTCTCTGAATGTAGAACTTTCCGTGAGGTGGATATGATTGTTCTCTGAATGTATAACTTTCAAGAGCAATTTACCGTCTTTTGGAAGCAGAATTTCTGAAATGACTTACTCATCTCTCTGTAGAGTGTGTGAAAGTAAAGGAAGTTTGCAAGAAATGTTCTGTGTTGTTATCTTTATTTAAACTTGCTTTTGTAATAAGAAATGTAAAGCAGAACTTGCATTATGGAAAGTGTGCTGTGCATTTTTTGAGGATTTAAGCAATATTAAGAGATTAAAGTTGAGAACAAGTTACTGTGTGTGAATTCAAATGCAAAATATCCTCATTATAATAATTCACAGGGGAAAAAACTCAAGCAGAATCAGAACTCACCAAACATGACCTAATGTTAACAATGAACTCTACTTTAACCAGCCTTTCAACCTGTGTATCGTCAGAGTAATTGGTCTTTTAACTGATTTGACTAACTGACAGCTAAGCCACTAATAATTACCTGTGGCAGCATTTGCATTTTTTTTTTCTTTTACACTATAGCACAACATCAATGAATATATTTTAATTATTAACAGTAGTTGAATGTTTAGATTGTAATTTAAATAATTATTTATGGAAATATGATTACACATCTATACCTACGCTAGAGAGACTTTAATTTGATTAAAGAGAAAACAACAGCATATCTGCCCATCTAATTTTGTGGTTAAACTATTCATGACTTATAATAATATATTAATTTTGTCAATTTGTTAGAGTATCATTTCAACTTTTTGACGAGCTTTCATCTTTGTTTAACTGAATTTGGGTTCAAGACAGTGCTTACTTAATAACTTATGCTTTATGAAGCTCTTGAAGAATGTGGTATTCACAATACCGCCCTCAATTTTCTTACTCTGTGGTGCTGAGGCTCTTTAGCATAACATATTTCCATTTGAATGATATACATAAAGCCAAAGCATACGTATGTATGATCTTGGCAGAGTAAAAATGTGCTGCAAAGACATCCAAGAAGAATGTATGCTGGAGAATTCATTTCTAAGGTAAGCTAAGGATAAGGGCTCAGTAAAAGCTAAATTAACACAACTGTTTGTTCCTTTACAAAATACTAGTTTAGGTACTGTGTTTTGTTCTTTACAAAAAGACATTTGCTTATGGAGATGAGGAAATTATTTTTGGTCATGACTGAACAGAAAATAATAGACTGGGTGATAATAATCAATGTTTTCAAATGGAAACTGTTTTGAATTATTTAATTTTCCAAATATCACGTTGCACTTATGGAACTAGAGATATTTCATTTTAAATATAAGATTTTAGTTTATAAAAGATTTTCCCATATGCCTATTTATCTCCTAAGGTAAATATAGTTTACATTGCATTGAAAAAAAAAGCATAGATTTTCCCTCTACAACATTGTGTTACTCTTCTATTCTGACAATTGTGTCATTTTGTAACTAACAAAATGTAATCATATTGGATCATTAATTGATTTCCATATCTAAATAAGAACTGAATGTATTTCTTTCCAGACTGGTTAAGAAAAAAGGTATATTTTTTTATAATTCCATGCTGTAGCTATATGAATTATCAATATTTCTTTCATTTTGTAAGTATTAAAAAATGTTATGTGAAGATTCTTATTAGTAGTATTTCATTATTCTTGAGAGTGTGTTATCGTGTTTTAATTACAAACACTGTTTAGCCGATTATATTAAAAATTGAAATCTGTCTGAAAAGTGGAGCTGTATACTTAGCATGACTGAGGAAAATTAGTTGCCATGTATTTCAGTATTAAGTGAAAGTGTATTTTAAAAAATATTTGACTGAAGAAATTTAGGATATATTAGACTTCTGAAGGTATTAAGAAGCCTAAGACAAAGACTGTTAAACTGTTATAGTTACTTAAAACAGCAACTGAAAAGGTCTTTAATGCACACAAGTATGCATACATTTCTGTAGTGGTTAGTTTGATATATAATCATTCTTATTTACTTATATTTATTCAAATAAATACTTTCCAGGCAGTAAATGTTTGGTTTTCTATCAATATATTTCAAAAGTACTCTTACTACTCTGCTTTTTAAATAAATATTTCTACAACTTTCTTGAATTAAGAATAAAAATAGCTTATTTAAATTATATGATAGCTTTAAAATAAAATATGGTTTTCAGTTGGTTAACCTATTTGGTTGGCCCAGATTGCAAATACAAATACAAAGTGTCTGAGGGTAGGTGATAAAATGACATCTTCTAGTGTATGTGAATACAGGAGGTCTGTGATTTTCCCATTAATTTCAGAGTATTCTTTCTACAGAATTCTATAGAAGAGAAATATTACAGTTTAAACCATCTTTCAGTGATTTCAAAGAAAATCTCATTATAGGCTTACATCTTATCCCAGTGAATTTACATCGGAGTGAACTGGAAAAGTTTTTGTTGAATTACCCTAATCAGGAAATAAAATAAAAGTGTTGTCCCCTAAGCACATTTCAGTGACAAGTAATGACAACAAGATGTATCAAGTCAGTACATGCAGACACATAACAATTATAAAATCATATGCTATTTTTTTTTAATATTGATTCATTGTCTCTAAAATACGCATTTCCAATGATAAATGCACAAATTACACATTTGGATGCTTAGAAGGTCAGGAAATTAGAATTTCCTGATGAAATATATATATTTTTTCAAATAATTACTGCAAATGTGCTTTTAACTAAGAGATAACAAAAATGTCTTACAGCAAATGTTATCTGACATTTGAAACCCACTCAGAAAAAAATGAAATGATTGCTGTTGTCTGAAGAGAGGCCATTATAGTAAAATAAAAGTCAAGCATATGAAATAAAAATGAGATAGAATATTTAAAATAGCATTCAGGTAACTTAGATAGAGTTTGTCAAAGGGCTGCCCTGACCCTAAACCATGACAGTAAGGATATATGTTTATAGGTCTGTCATTGACATTACTGAATAATTGTAACAATTTTCAATTAAAAATCTCATAGAAAGGTAGACCTTGTACAAGCAATGTGTTTAAAAACATTTACAAATGTTATTTAGGGTTTTTTACACACTGAATCATAGGTGTAAATGTTCTAAGAAATGTTTTGTGAAATATCAAATAGGTAAGTTTGTCTCTTAGTTATTACTGTCTGGCTTTTTAAACATAAGTAACATAGCACATTGTTGTTTTCCTGGGAGATCTGCTATCAAGAGCAAACAATGGATAATGATACTTAATCTGTAGATTAATTACTTCAGTTTTCAAACCAACCAGATTTACCAGTTTGTTGCTTCATTACAATTCCCATAATTCTACACAGGTCAATCAGCCAGCCATATGCACATTTCAGTTTATCTGCTGTCTTTCAGTTGCCTATCTGAACACTTAGTGCTCATGCAAAAATCAAAGCAACTTTCAGTTCCCACATTTATCTTGTATCAAGATTCACAGAAAAGTATTTCACATGTAAATAACCCCTTCTTCTCTTCTACTTTGTCAGTACAGAGGTCTTCCTAAAGTCAGCATCTATTTATGGATACTAAGATCTCCAACCCCCATGCTCTATTTTGCTAAAATTCCTATGAAGCCTACCCAGAACACCTACAAAACAAAATATAGACTCTGAGTTGTAAGCCTTGAATATGAATAAGCTTGAGCTATATGGGATGAATGGATGAAACAAGAGTGAAGTGACTAAAGAAGTCCCCGGAGAACAAGAATTCTGTGAAACTTATCTCAAGCTGATAACACAGCTCCTGATTGTTTCTGTCCTAATTAAAAAAAAAATCTTTGAAGCAAAATGTAGATGGGCCTCCAGCTTGTACAAGTTTCTCTAACAAAGCTTCATTTGGTAAAATGTGGTTCAGTAGGAAAGTAAATGTGTAAGGAACCCTAACTTGTCTGACTATAACTTGGAATAAGAAGGAGATAAGAACTCTGCTTTAAAAAACAAAGCAACCCTCTTCCAACCAATGTTTGTTATTTGTTTCAATACAGAATGGCTAATTTAAGAATAATTTCTGACAAGGTTACAAGGCTGAGACCAAGAAAAATTCCTTAGAATTTTTACCTGATCTGTGAAGTTCTGTGGTTTTCATCAGCTAACTATTGGGCCCATGTGTGGGTTTTTTCTCTCTCTCTCTTTTTATTTTTTTTTTCGTAATGCTGAAACTTCTGTTGTGCACCTGAAAAACTTTTGTGAAATATATAACATATATTAAAAAAAAAAAAAAGTCTTGACATATCAGCTAATTCCATGTCACATGGGGATTCCTAAGCAGCTTGGATTGTAAATGCATCTATAAACAACTGAAGCTTCCAGATTCAATGAAAGAAGTGTTTAATTATGGTTCCCAATTAATGCTATTTAAATGTAAATAAATCTACAGTAAATGACAACAGATAAGAGGAAAACATATTCTTTTATTTCACAGAGAAGCTGTCTGTAATACCTCATAGTTAGGACTGGCTTATTATGACAGTGAGTCTGGTTGTGGTAGGGATGCCATTAGTGCCATTGGTAGCTTCTGTTAGAGCCTAGCTGCAGAACTGCTTGCCCATGTCTTAGCTTCGACTGACAGATATTTTTGCTATGCTAAGGATCTAGTGAGACCGGGTGATCAGGGGACAGCTGTATGCCCCTGTCTCTTCTCACTGCACACCCCTACCTGCAGATCTCTGTAGAGAACTATATTACCCTGTCTTCTTTTCACCATCTCAGAAAAATCCAGAACCATAATCTCATTACCAACTACAGCAGATAACCTGTAAAATTCATTCATCACTAATGCAACTGCTGCCACTGGCATGAGGACATTGTATCTGTAAGAAAGCAACTTTTGAACAGAAAACATCCGGCTCAGGTGGACTCAAGAGGATCAAAGCTATGCTGGTTAATAAGCATGGTTAACAAGATGATTTGAAGAATAAACTGTGCCTTAGTCATCAGCTTTTTTTTTGTTGTTGTTGTTTTCTTATTTTTAAATGCACTGATTATGAGACTTCTGTGAAATCTGTTTGATATTTTGCTAAATATGACCAGACAGAAATGTCCAAATTCCCTACAAAAAGCAGTTGTTTTGCTCTAGTTGGTGTCCTGGTTATGAGAGTAACCAACAGACGGTACTGTGAGAAGAGTGTAAATATAAGGTGATGCTTCTCCCAAAATGTTCTCTCAGGTTCAGGGAGCAGTTGAAAACACTCTTTTTAAATTTTTTTTAAATTTTTTTAAAATTTTTCTTTTTTTTTTTTTTTTAAATTTTTTTCTGACTTCAAGCTAAGAAACCTATGCCTTCTTCTCTAATTCAGACATGGCAGTATCTGTCATCACAAGGCTGGATTATTTTGATTGACCGTATTTGTGGAACATGAAGACAAACCACAGATTTCAGAGGGTCCAGAAGTAGCTGCCTGCCTTCTCCAGGGCTCAGGCTATGGGGAAACTACATGAGAGTGCTCACTGGCTTCAATGTCCGATGCAGATGCTAGTTTAACACTTTAGTCTCAGCTTTCCATGCAGCCAGTGAATTGAGCTCTGAACACCTGATAGCGTCGGATGGCTCCAGGATGGCCAAGGAGCTGCTGTACCAATTGCTGAACTCTTGAAGGTTCAAACTTCCTTGTGCAAAGCAACTTACAGTTTGAGCTGCCAATTCACAACAATATCTCAATCTGTCTGCATTTCAAAGCATAGAATTTCTCCATTGGATCAGAGCAAAGATCCATTTATGTTTGGTGTTTTTTTTTTTAATCACTTCTATTGTTTGCATCTAAGAGGATAAGAAAAAGGGTGCAGAAATATTGTCCTACAGTATTCTTCATTTTTCAGTGTTTTGTAGTTCAGAGAATGCTGGAAACACAGAAATAACATTTCAGAATAAATTATATTAATAGCTCTAAATTAATTTTATTAATTTTATTAATCAACTGATTTTTATTTTTCTAAATTTCAATGTTTCGAAGCAAGGATTTCCATTGCTTAAGAGTTCCTTGTGTAAAGATCACAGCCATTTTTGTTTTATTTTGAATCTGCTAGCTATAGTTTCATATGATGTTCTTGTACTGAAAAAGACGAAACCCCTTGCTTCCTATTCATTTAGATGGCTCATAATTTTTTAGACGTAAGTAATTTCCCTTTTTGTTTTCTCCTTTCAAAGCTGGGGAGCTCTAGTCCAGTTGTTCCTCATAGAGAAGCTGTTATATTTACTTGCTTGTCCTCTTTCTATCCACGTATAGTATTAATCCTCTTTTCTGTACATTTACCAGTGCTTCTACACTCTTTTTCCACCTGAGCCACCAGCACTGAATGCATTCATGATGGAAACCATTAATTTATACAGTGGTATAATAATGTCTCTGTTTTCTAATCCTTCTTAATAACTCAATTTTTCTTTTTTTTTTTTTTAATTTCTACTTATTAAGCATTTTTTTTCCACACAGCTATCTGTTATATCCCATGTTTTTTTGTTTGTTTTAAGATGTGTTTGTCAGTTTTTTTTTTTTCCCAGGTTCTCCTTCATCTACACTGAACTTTCCCTGTCATTTTATATTCCAGTCACTCAATATCATAACATCTGCACAGTCAATACTCTCCTTTACTGCCACAAACAACTTGGTTGTTCAGTAAACACTGTCACCTCAGAAGTACCCCCTTTTTGACATGATTTCTGAGTGTATCCACAACATGGGACTGAAATTCCCTTTAAACACAACAGAAATACTGTATGTCTTGATACTTTCTGTTTTGACACATATGATTAATTCCTATATCATTTCCTATTTTACAACAAAGTTCATTGACAGTAGTATTTTAGTGCCAGATTACCATATATTCGTCTTTCTGCCATTTCCTTACATTTGCTCCCATGTTATATTACAAATTTACTTTATTAGTAATACATTTCTCTGCAACCTTGAAATGAATACATAAAATGTTTTGGGTATTTTTTAAATTTAAGTATTTGATTTTGGTCTTTATGGGGACCACCTAATATAAAATGAGTTTGCTTTACCGAAGTTCAGATACATTAAAATTAATTGTCTAAATCAAAGCCAGGCTACTGCTGTGGTAAATGAAAAGAAATAGACCTAGTTGCAGTGCAGTTGCCCTCATTGCTTTGCACACTTACCTAAGTTGTAGAGGTCAAATACATATAACCTTACCTCTGAATGCAATTAACATTGCAGGTACACATAAAGGAAAACCAGAAAACATTTCCTAACTGTTCAAATTTATTGTGTAACCCATGGAATCAGAGAGGACATGGGAAATTTCAGTGTATCTTGTGTTCTTGTTTAAAACAGAGGCCCTCAGATAATTCCTTGGTAAGAATTATACTGAGGTGAGTTATGACTTGATGAGCTGGTAATTGTGACTGCTGGGAAAGATAAAATACTTATGAACACTAGCTCACATGGTGGAACAACTCTTACACGGCTGGGCTATTGGGATCTGATGCAAAGATTTGATAGAAGGTTTTGCAGCTCTTTGTCACAAAACAACCCTTAGTACATCTGTGGAAGCTGACCCTAAACTGGAAGATGAAGACAGTTTCTTCAAAAGTGTAAAGCAAAGAAATTTCTATAAAGTTGGAAAGAGTGAAAGCTGCCACCTGTGATAAGAGCTAGGTCTGTGTTGACCTTGTAAGATTTGTATTTATGGAGTTTGTTTTACTAATTCTAATTCAGTGGTATTTACTGTGTCTTCATGAAAAATTAAGTCACTTATAATAGGAAATTAAATATTTTAAATGTTTTTTTAAAGTATGCAAGACAGATCAAAGGGATTTATGTTGTGTATGGTCTACAAAAATGTCTAGAGCTTATCTCCAGTGTAGGTGGTATAAACTCCATTGTAAGTGCTATAAAAAGATGCTGTAGATGAGTGATCCATCGATTCAACCTTGTGGTATAACCCTATGCAAGGAAGACACATAAAGAAATTGCTAGTGTGGAATTTAGATAATTTCTAAATTGCAGTTTACAGGTGACAGGAAACCTCTGGTTTTCAAAACATGTTTCATTATAATACTGTGATCTTTAGATTCTCAAGTATTTAGTCTTACAGAACCAAGTAAATAAAAGATAGTCACAAAAGGCATGAAAATCTCAAAGAGCTTTTCCTATTCAAATTATAGGCAAGGATGAAATTGTCTCCTGACTGACAGCTTGATGATCTTAATTTATCACATTCCCCTAGTTAGTTAAATCTGGACATTTTGACTGCAAGTCTTAAATTTGAATTTGTTGATTCCAGTAGGCTCTTTGAAGATAGTATCAAAAACAGTGTCAAGGAAATCTTAGTTTCTACACTGCTGCTATAAAAATTCAGTTATTTTAGTGATTTGTAAAGATGAAACTGGACTCAAAATTTATAAGACTGTAGCATTGTTTGAATAACCTGAACTCTGTATTTCTAAAATAGTTCATTTTCCTGCTGTTACTTTGAAGAACATTTGGTTATTAGTCTTGATAACTAATAATATTTTGGAAGCTGTTTATTTTCAGAAATATTTGCAGTCTCCATTATTATTTTAGAAGTGCTTAAGTACTGGGTGATTCTGTGACTTTACATTCAGAAAGACACAGCATACCAAAGAGAAAATAATTTTAAAAAAGCTTCTGTGTGCTGACAAACTTACTTTAGGGTAATTCAGTCTGCAAAGTCAAGTTATTTTCATTACCTCTCTCTTCTCTGAAGCTCCCTTAAAAATCCAAGTAATGCTGGCTTTGCATCAAATGTTTCATAGATTTCTATCATAGAACAAGATTTCTTGGCCTAAATATTTAGCTTAAGTGCTTCTTGCTGTTGCTTTAAGGCAACGATATGAAAGCTATTGTTTTAGACCTTTCCTTCTCTTGGGAAATTGAGGCAAGGTGATTGAATGAGGAAGATATTAAAAAAAATTAGAAGAGTGTACAAAAATTGAGGGCTGTTGGTAAGCTTTAGGGAAACCTGCAGCTTTATGTCTGCAATATTTTTCTTGTCTTGTTGGAAGCTTTCTTCTCTCAAGGAACAAACAGGATGTTTCTGATGATTAAACAGTAATCACAAAGTAATTATGTTCTGTGTATCTTAATGGTTAACAAATTTGTGACTTTTTTTGCTCAACTGAAAAGTGCTCAGCCTTTTATACTGGGCTGCAGACATGTCACTTTAATGATATCTTTAGACTTTGAAAACAAAATTACACAGCAGAAGGATGACACATACGGAGCTGATCACAGAACAGTGGTTCAGTAAAGTCAGAAGCACATGATCTGCCAGAAGCTGACCTCATTTTTGAATGCTTTTAAATTATTTGAATGATTTTGCAATGAGTTTAGGAAAATAGCTATATGAATATTCTATTTCTGTTGTTTTTTCTTTTTCTCCATGCTTTCCATTTTTACTGATTCTATTACTTTTTTTTTTCCTTAAATGAACTGCCATGTATTGAACTTTAGAGTAATCAATCACAATTGTTTGTAAATAGAAGATGTGAGCTATAATTAAACTGCACATTTGTAGTGGCCATAATGTCATAATACAATTGGTAACTATCAGACCTACTAACATACTAAATAAGACATTTCCATTTAAAAATTAAAAAAACATTTACGGACTGTATATTTATGTTTTCCAGGGAGATACCATTATCTTCCCATTTAGTTTATTACTTTCCTGGTTTTTTTTCTGCTGTGAAAACCAAACAGCCACAAACATAATCAAAGAAAATTCAGGGACAGAGCTGAAACTATGTCCTGGTGCCCCAGCTAAATTTAGCTTTCAAAAAGCACAGCTATAGAAAGGGGCTTTTCCTCCTTTGGGCTATTCAGGAAACATCTATTATTTCAGTAGCACTGATAGATGCAAGCTAAAGGGAATGCAACACACTATTTTAAATTCTTAATGGAGGAAATAAGACTCTAGAACAGTTCTTGGTCAGATCATTTGGTCTTTGTTATTTTGAAGAAATTTTCTGAATGCAGTGGAGTGACACATCAAAGACTGGATTGAAGAACAAGGGTGAGAAACTGTGCCCCTTCCCATTGCCCTACTCTGCACAGAGCTTACATTGTTCCTGCAATCCCAGACCAGCACCCACTGTTCTCCCAGTAAAATCTACAACGGATTCATCTACACTAGGCTCTCCTTCACTGTTTTAGATATTTCAGTTGCTGCTAGAGAAGGAGAGAAGGGCATATTGCCATGTAGGTGCTGACTCTATCTGCTGACCAAGTATAGCATGGGTATTTCAGGGAAACTTCCCTAATGCTGCCACAAACCACTTTACTGCTGATCCAGGTGGCATCAGTTGATGCTAAAAGGATAGCATGATGATTTAGGGTCAGGGTGGCCCCTTAGACCTATAACAGACTCTCTCTGTTAACCCCACTCCCTCCCCAAGGGGAAGAGAAAGGGAATAAAGACTTATTGATTGGAAAAGGAAACTAGAATAGCTGTAATGAAAATGAAACTAATAATGATATGAATGGTATACAAATATATACAAAACCTGTGTCAAAACCAACCCCCCCTGCTGGTAATTACATCACCATCACTACTGATGCTGTGGAGCAGGCACCGGGGGAGTCCCAGCCTGGGCCCCACAGCAGACAGGAGCTGTGTTCAGGGGCTGGATTCTGGTACCAGATTCAGGAACGTACGAATTGGGATTGAAGGCAGAACAGACAGAGTCCTCCTTGGATACTCTGAGGAAGGAACTGAAAGAGGACCCGAGACGGGCCAAGCTGGAAAGCAGTCCAGGAGGGGAGAAGAGCAGGGAGCCCAGAGAAAGACTCTCCAATCCCTCTGCTTTATACCAAATATGACATATATGGGCTGGAACACCTCGCTGGGCAGTTTGGGGTCACCTGCCCTGTCCTCTCCTCCTTGCAGGTGCAGCCTTTCACTTTCCTGCACCCCCCAATGTGGTGCACAAGATCCAGCAGTGGCCTTGGTCTGCACACCAATCCTTGGTAGTAACTCTAAACACGGGGTGTTATCACTGCTGGCAGCAGACACTGCCTGTGAAAACAGGCTGCTAACTTCAGAAAGTGCAGTTAGAAGAACTGAGCTGAAAAGTAAAATCAGTGAACAGGATGAGTTCTGTTCTCACTCAAACCAGGGCAGATAGTTAAATCTCTATGTCATGTCTAGATTTAAAAAACAACACTTCTCAATTCCCATATCCATGTAAGGCTGAGGCCTTTGGTGGGACTCCACCCTAAGCAATACTTTGGAGGGGAATGAAAAATAGGAAAAAAAAAAAAATAGTTCTTCAGGAGTATTAAAGTGTTTCAGAAAGAGAGGATGAATTAAAAGTTAGTGTAACATGGGCTTCTCATTTCACTCACCTACTTTTGAAAATCTAGACTGATTTCTGCGAGTGCTGCTAGAAGGCAGATACTACTGCTGAAATGAAATACAAGCAGCTCAACTGTTTTTCACATTTTGTTAAATAATAAGATAAAAAAGCTTGGGAAAAAAATAAAAGAAGCTTTGCAAATTCAGATTTCTCTGGTCAAGATAAACAGGACATTTTCTGTTATCTTTTATGGCTGTGTCTTTGCAAGTATTAACACCTGCTTGCAGAGTTTCTGTAGTGGGTTTTCAGTAATGTAAGTGTTACGGTGGGGACAGTTGGGACTGATGAAAGCCTAGGCCAGATGAGGATAATGATTAAATCCTTTAATGATTAAATCCTTTAAAAAGATAAGGACATGACTTATGTCATGAAGTCTTTCCATGTTCAGTACTGCCTTTCCCAGCTGGTGGTCATAGCTTCTGCCTTTTTGCATCTTCAGCTCAAACAAACTTAGCTCTATGCCACCAAAATTGTTTGATGAATTATTTCCACTTGCCTCTTGAACTGTTTTTGGCTGGGACATAGTTAATTTTCTTCATAGAACCTCCTATAATACTGTGTTTACACAAGGTCAAAGCCTTTTCTCTTTCTCAGGCTGCCCTGCCAGTGAGTAGGCTGGGGGTGCACAAGAAGTTGGGAGGGAACACAATGAAGACAGCTGACCCCAACTGACCAAAAGGAGAGCTTTCCTTGGGGGAAAGCAGCTCTTCTGCAGGTATTTCTCATTGACATCGTTCTTCCAAAACCATAACTTAACCATGCAAGTGACTCATTAGTCCATCATAGAGGAAATTTTTCTTCATGTTCACACAGATCCAATGCTTGAGGTAGAAAATACAGTCTGCAAAGACAGCATCTGGAGTTACCCTTGGGCTGTGTGGGCTGGTAGTGTATGTTTGCTTCTCACAGGTCCTATCACTGGTTGAATCTGTTTCTCATTTCTTGCTCCCAACCTGATAGGATCACTAGAAAGCCATAAATAGAAAAGTTCAGCTGGTGGGGGCAGTTAAAAACATGTGGGTCTGCTAAGGGAATTCCTGTTCATCCTAATCAAGTGGGAGTGATAGAGAATTGCTGCATGCTTGGTGCAGCTTGTAACAGCTAAAGAAAATGACTCCTTGGAGAAAAGATGTCTGCAGTGCATCAACCATGCTGTAGAAATATTGGATGTAGACCTTTCCCTGGAGGTCTCAGTTATCTGTAATTTTCTCCTGTTTGTGTTACTCCAGAGGCTGTATTTATATCTTATTGACACCATCTACAAAGTGCTCATTTCTATCAGAAGAAACATTATCTATATGAAAGCATATTCAGTCTTATCTTTTGTGCAACTTTCCAGAGGTACTGAAGAGTGTTTTGTATAATTGTGACAACTTCAAAGCTTCCTCCTCATCCCTCAGGATAGGTATTACACTTTTCATGCTATGATCAGTGAGGTTCTTCATCTGCATTCTTTGATTAAAAAATTAAATAATGCATGTTCTTAAATAGCATCCAAATTATTTCCTTATAAGTTTAGATGTAAACAGCGATATGTTCTTTGTACTTTGATTGCAGCATCCATTTGAGGTTTTAAAATCATCTTACAAACATAAGTAAACTAATTTGCACAATGTCCTTTTCAGTTAATTGTTACCAGTGTTGATTTCCTCTAGAAGATGGGGCTGGAATGCTCTCCAGAAAATCTAAAAAGACCTCTGTCAAAAATGTCACACTGATTCAGCCGAGCAAAACTGGTTGCAAAGCCAAACAATGTATGTCAATGTTAAAGGCTGAGCATATCTGGAACAGAACAGTCTTCATACAATTCCATACCCAAATGCAGCATCAGCATCACTACCAAGAATAATTTAACTTCACCGAAATGCTAGTTCCAGAGTTTCCATTTGAACACAAAAAAGACTTCCCTAAAAGTGCTGCAGAAGACAGATCTGTTCATGCTTGCATTATTTTGCTGTATCTAGATGATCATTTAGGAGTTCAATAATGTGTTCCAAATGAATCTTGTGTCTTTGCTTCAGCCATCCTGACATTCAAGGCACAAAATTCTTCAGTCCAATATCTTATTAATGATATATAAGTTCTTGCTGCCAAGAGTGCCACCTCTGTTAGTCTTATTTGGCATCTATTTAATAGTA
>JANIJG010005692.1:78324-132493 GCA_024611175.1 Megaceryle torquata
AGATTACATTTGGCAAGGAAATTTTTTTTTTGCTTAAAATTCGATACAGAAAGATATTCTACTGATGTTTGATAGTACCTTTGAAGACCAGTGTACAAGACATAAACAGTTCGGATATTTAAAAGCAGTTGCATTTTTTTTATTATTTTCCAAACAGCAAACTAACAGCTACTTTTTGAATCATTAGACTTCCATTCTGCTTTCTTGAGAGTCCTGTGACTCACACAGGACCCACATAAAACAGTTACGAGATGACTTTTATACCTGATGTGAATGTGGGGTTTTTATCTTGGACTTGATATATTATTGACACAATCTGCTATTTACATGTCTGGAATGACATAAGGAGCCTAAAATGAATAAGGATGTAAATTTGATATTTTTTATTTATACATTGATCTCTGAGTAACACAAAAAAACATTTTAAAAGCCAGGCCACAAGAATGAAAGGGATTGTTTCCAACACGATCACAAAGAAAGGACAACTAAAATAAACACTGTCTTATTATACTGAAAAGTTTGTATAGTAAAAACACTCAAATGAAGGTTTTCTGTTATTCTCTGGAAGTAGTAAGTTTCTAAGCTAGTCTGCCTAGCTGGCTTCTAAATGCCAGCCTCTGAGACCTGCTTCTTCTATCAGAAATTTTAAATAGCCTGTGAAAGTCTGCTGAGTTTGTTCTCCTGTTTCCTACTGTATGAATTATGCCAACAGATAGGCAGAGGTGGTTCTTTCCAGGAGTGGTGTGGTTGGATCTAAGGAAAGTGACAAAGACATATATGGTTACAGTCAGGGAATGTGTAGGATTATATGTGGGAAGAATCAAGTGAGGTGTTTTTGGAGACTCTGACAAGACTCCATCATTCTGGAGATAGTCTGTGCTTCATTGAACCATGTTTTGGTTCCTCGCTTTTGTTCTTTGAAGAAATGCAAGATTTACAGCCTGTACATATAGGAGAAGTTTTGTCTTATTTTTGTAGTGTTGTAGAGGACACATTTATTGTCAGTGATCAAATAACCCTTCATATTATTTCTCTTCTTGCTTTGTAGTGATCGTGTTCACCATGCATTTTCTTTGGGTAATAAGCTGACATCATGCTGTTACCTCCATTGCTTTGACAGAAACAGTGATGCAGATCATAGGCAGAAGGCTTCCCTGCTCTGTTTGCTCTAACATAATCAGAACAGACAAGAGGAAATACCTGACTGAAGGAAACAGACAGTTGGAAGTGTTCAAGCCCCAAGAATATTGATTGTTTTATTGCAAACCAAATGTGGGATTCTGCAGGTGGAGCTCCTCTGAAAATCTGGCATTTTCTTGCATAGTTCCTTGCCTATGATGGATTTTGTGTCCTTTTGCTTTTTCTCCCAACTTTCTTCTCAGCTCTTAATTTTTAAAGTGACTTTATATTTGCTTTTAAATAATTATGTTTCTGCTTTAATATAAGACTACCATCATCATTCTGAACTTCTTAAGCACTCTAATAATGCAAATACTACTAAAAAAATTTAAGGACTTAAATTTTTATCCCTGAGACATGTCAGCATTCTCCATCCAATGGTTTAGAAAAAGATAAAAATAATTCCTGCAAAGCACTATAAATATTAGATTTTGCTCAGACATCATGTTATTACATACTGTCATATTTTGAAAAACGCAAGTATACAGGACGTGCATTTTTTTATTCTAGCTTCCAAATAAATTTGATTTTACTTTCCTGGCAGATAGGAGTTGTGAAAATAGTAGTTTAGGCACCATAGTTCAATCAGGAAACTCAGTGCTGTAATGAATCGTTAATTTTTTTTTAGACAATCTAGCTACTTTAGGTTAAAATGAATATGGGAATATGCTGTTCACATACAAGCACATGCCTGGAAAGCTAATGAAGTCTATTCTCAGATTTGCCAGCTATTATCCTCAATTTGCATTTGACTATGATAATACAGTTCCAACTATATCAATGTCTGTCAAGCCATCTTGCTTTACAGTTGATATAACACTAGCTCCATGTTAAACACACAGTTAATATATCCTGAATAATAAGGATATTTTTTTTGTGTCTGTTTTACTATCCTGTCCCATCAATGCTTTTCATGGCTGTTTAGCTTGACTAATGACTTCCAAATGACCACAGAAGACAGAAGTCTCCCTGGGTGTTGCAAAGTGTGGGGGATTAATTTCAAGAAGCCTGTCTGAAGCATTAATGCAACTATTTGACCTGTGTATATCCCCAGGGCAAAATGTAGTCAAGCAAAAGGTAGCAACAATAAACAGAATTTCAAATTGCAGTTTT
This sequence comes from Megaceryle torquata, assembly GCA_024611175.1. Taxonomy (NCBI): domain Eukaryota; kingdom Metazoa; phylum Chordata; class Aves; order Coraciiformes; family Cerylidae; genus Megaceryle; species Megaceryle torquata. Next base: position 80,617 of record JANIJG010005692.1, read on the forward strand.
CTTTCTTTTTTTTTTTTTTTTCCTTTCTTTTCTTTTCTGAAATGAAATTCAGTTAATTGACTTTTCCTTTTATTTCGAGATCCAGCAGTGGAAAACTGTTGCCAGTCTTACCCACTTTTGATTTGGTACAATCTGCTCTCCAAGGCTTCTTGGGAAGGAATCCTTTGTAATGTGTTTGGTTGTTTCATGCATATATCAGAAACCCTGTTGACTGCACTGTGGTTTAATTTATTTTTCTACGGTCATCTTTGTTCTGATGTTTTAATTCTGATTTAATTAATTTTGCGTTTAATTATTTCTTTATTTAATTTTGAAGGTTTTTTATTATGACTATAATGTATACGCAGCCTGAGGGGAAGATTACTATCAGTGCACCTAGCTTGCACAGAATAGTGAACAGAATCTGTAGTTCTGGTGCATGGATCTAATAATGTAAGATTAAAGTTAAGCATTGTCCATAAATTGCGAAGGTATCTTGCAGTTTGCCTATAAAAATTTCCAGCCAGTTGAGGCATGTTATAGAGATCTTTGTTATATTAAATAAAGTTTTAGATGAAGTATTCATGCAGTTAAAACACTGAAAACCCAATACTGCGTTTTCAATACCCAATTTTATCTACATTCCATTAAAGGCCAGACAATGGTCATTAATTAGATGATATTTTTTTCCACTGGTGTATGTGAGTATCAGTAACATTTCTTGCTAGTTGTCTATTGGCAGGGTATTGGATCTAAAAGATACTGATATTTAAGCACATATCATTTGAGAGTGAATCATTTTGATAGAGTATTAGATATTTGTCACTTAAATCTGTTTACTTGCCAAGACTGCATTCTTAATGTCAAGGTTTCAATATTAAATATAGATTAATTTTGTCAATCGTGATGTTGACAAATTTAATTGACCGTAATTGTCAGAATTGCTGGTCATTAATTTATTCTCAGATTTTCTGTGTGAAAATATAAACCTGCAAAAATGCCATTGTCAATTATGGTCCATTTGAAGTGACCTAATTAGCATTGTGTGATGAACCAACACATGGAAAAGCAAATGGGGGACAGGGTAGGGAGATAATTGAATGTGACATGAATACTAATATTGACTTTATACTCTTTCAGTCATTAAAACACTGTCCAATGAAAAGGACTTAATTTTATTTCATGTTTTTATTTGCTAGAATGGCACAGAAGGATAATGAGGAACACCTGAATTCTTTCCACTGGAAAAAACATTGGCAGGACAAATGGAAAAGCTGAAATAAATGTGGTACCCCATTTTTATTTAGTAAAGGGCAACCTGGCCCATATTGTCTAGCATTCTGAATGACTTCCATGTTCTGCAGTATTTTCTGGGAACATGCAGTTCTTGTAAGGGAAAGTTGGTTGAAAACTCATTTTGAAGAAGTGAGAGGCATCAATAGAGGAGGAAAGCTAGAAGTCATGCCATATCACCAAGTCATCTAGTTACTAATGCCATGATTCTTTAAATTATTATACCAACAGGCAACTGTAAGAGCTCAAAATTTCTTTCAGTCTTACTGAATATTGGAGCACTGCTACCGAAACCACTGAATACACTGGACACTTTCTGGTTTTGTCTCTGAGCTGCATTCAAGACCAGGTTCTGTTCCTGGATCAGGGTTTGAGAGATCATACTCTGAACCATCTTTCTGTCCAATGCATATAAACCTTCCTGCAAGTGAATTTGTAAAGAAGGGCCAACCTTTCTCTGAGGATTTTATCTTCTGTGGGTCTCATGGAAATCTCATAAAGGTAATAACTGCTGTATAGACAATATCTGCTGGTGGGTGAACACTGACTGGGTGCTGTTCTTGCCATGTGGGGGCTTGTTAGAAGCCTTTTAGACTCTGACTGTTAAAACTGCGTTTTTGCTGTGTAGTAAAGGAAGGAGAGGCACACAGTATTTCCCCATGGGGTGAGTAGTGTGCAAAATCAGGAGCACAGATAGTGCAGAAGTTAAAAGAACCGAAGAAGAGGTGGAAGGGAAACCAGGAAAGATGAAAGGCAGGACAGAAACAAAAGGGTCTTTTCTGTAAGAATGTTTACAGCCCTTTTGCTAAAAAAAATGTCTTGAATATGTTAAAAATGCTTATAGATGAACAGAGGGAAATTCCTTAAGCTTCTTTTTAATAGACATATTCACAGAAAATATCACTGTTTTCCTTCTACATTTTGATGATGAACTTACATCTGTATTTGAGACTGAATACCTGTGTTTGACATCATCTAAAAACCAAAAAACACCACTCAAAGGATCCATTAACATGCGGCTTCAAAAGATTCAGTGTACTGAATCACATACTAACATAACTGGAAATTGCATTCAGTTTATATTCTCACTTATAAGGTGGAAGATATAATTCTTATATGCATGTCTTACAAATATTCAGATTAAACTTGGGTCCCTACTGCAAATTTTGACAACTAAATTGTTTCTTCTGCCTAACACACATAGTTGTCATATTGCTGATACTCCAGAGCTGGAATAATTTATTCTATAAAAGGTTTTTCAGAGAACTAATTATAACATCAAGTGGGGTGGTGCTCAAAATAGAATGAATGAGAAATAATGAGAAAAATGAATCCAATCATTATTTAAAGTAGTGGGTGTTAGCTTCTCCTCTGATCCTACGGTGGTGGTAGCCGGGAGTAGCTTCAAAGTAACAATACACATCCAGACATTGAGGACATTTTTATTCTCCTATTCACGTTTTACTGCATTAAAAAAAATTCAGTCGATTTAGTCTGTTTTTCAATTACACTAGCCACTTACACATGTAATGCAAAGCTGTCAGTACTGTTGTATTGGTCAACAAAAGACAATGATTAAATTCTAAAAAAGCATCAGATGAAACTGCTACTACAATAGGCATCAGTAATCAGAGGCATAATCACTTTCTGCTGGAAATCTGTAGCTGTAAAATGAACAGAAATACACATTCAGCTTTGAAGTCCATTTTCATGCAAAGATCAAATAGCTCTGTCAGATTGATTCCTCACAGTTTTGAAGTGTAAATGTAAACCAATTCAGAGACAGGGAATTATTTACTGTACTTCCATAGAGCAGGCTTGTGTTCAGAAAAATATGCTTGCCAAAATTATTTCTGTTTAATTGTTAGAATTTTGGGGACAATCATGTTTGATGTGAGAAAAGGGCACAAAGGAGATTGCTTTACAGGTATTCTATGGGATGGCATATTCCTGGAATACTGAGCTGATGGTTTCAGGGTTTCCAGTGCCTGAGTGGCTCAGGGCTGCAGCAGCACATATTTGATTATAAAGACTTACAATGGAACTTAACTCATTGACCTGAAGATCAAGTACACAACTGTGAACATGCATTTAATAGGTTCAGGTCCAAACAGCCAGCAAACTGCTGCACCAAACACCCCAGTACCTCTCTCAGCTGCCAGACTTGACCGAAGAGCAGGCATTTCGAGCAGAGTCACACACACAGCACTCTGCTTCCTCAGTATGCAAAGGCATTTCTCAATGTAGCATAAGGGCAGATGTGTGGCTACCTCTTGTGAGTGAGAAATGGGGCTCTGTGAGAGGGAACGAATTGCTAATGCTTCTGTGGGCAAGGTAAAGATTAATTTTGATTTTTTTAAAGTGGGTTCCTATGGAATCCTGTCCTTTTAACACTCACAGGAAAGCGTGCACGATAGTAACACAGCACTCTGTATTTAACACTTTGAGAGCAACTTTTGTCAAAGTGTCTGCACAAGAACCTGTTTACAAATGGGGTGTCTCTACATAGCCGATCCCTGTATTTCAGTAACAGAGCCCTTTTAGGAAGGAGCATTAACTGAAAGATTTGACTGCTTTGACTGAGTCTTACCTGAGTGTAATGTGGTTTTCATCCATAAAGATAAACTTATTTCCAGGCAAAATAGGGCAGCCCTACTCAGACTTGCTGTTGGAATTGGTATCAAGCCTGTGCTTGATAATTAACTGCCTACCTGTATATTTATCTCTGTCCATCCTACAGCACCAGGAGGGAGAGTGCTGGTTGGCAGGGACCAAAACCATGCCAGGGCAGATGCTAATGAGTCAAGCAGGGTGCAGGATTGTAAGACAGTGCTCAGGCCCATGGCCTGCTCAGTTTCCTAGCATAGGGAACGTCTCAGAGGTGTTGGGTCAAACTATCAGAGGAAAGCTAGAAGGACTCGTGAAACAAAGAAGGTGAGAAATTTAATCAGCCACTGTGTTAACAGGCACCTTAATTATGTGGGTTTAGTAGCTTTCACACAGGTAAAATGGGAGATAAAGCTTTAGAGAAGTAGAACATTTTTAAGTTTTCATTAGCAACTTAATCCATTGAAATCAACATGAAAAGGTTCTGTTTGGAGAATTTCTATTTTTTTATTATTTTTTTTTTTTAATTGGCAAATGTTCATGTTTGGCATTTTAAAAATATGTTTCTCCGTTTGTAATAAGTTGTCATTTTAAGAATAAAAATTTAAAAAAAAAAGACTTAAAATGTAAGGTTGATAGTACATTGTTTAAGTAAAGGTGCTTCAACTGACCTTAGCCAATTTTTTACTGATAATCTACCTGTGGAAAAAAGAAAAAAGAGAGACTCAGAGAAATTATTGAAGAGTATTCTCTTTGATATCATAAAATCCCTTAAGAATCAGGAATTTCCCACTCAACCCTCCTAATGAAAATCTCAGCATCCCCAGATATACAGATAGACAGAGGGGACTTGCTTGCAGGTCATTATATGTCCTGGATTATTTGAACCTGAAAATGTGTCTAACTTCTTACCAAATAAAAAGCACTGGAAGCAATTCTAAAGCAAGTAAAGGTTCACGGATTTCTTTCCAGTTGTCATTTAAGACATCCTTGTCCTAAATAGCAAGATACAGAATGGTGAAGCAGTAGGGTATCACCTACTAAAGTGGTGACTGAAATTTCACAAAGCTTGTACTTTAGGCAGAAGTGATAAATGATGTTCACTAAATGATATCTGCTAGTGATAAAGCAAACTGAGGACTTATGCCTCCTTATCTTTATGATTAAACTGCAGCGTTGTGAGATCAAGGCAGTTTTAGTCAGTTGAAGATTCTTGTTTCAACCAGGCAAAGATGTAGTCCTGAATTTACTCAAACCATTTTTGCTTAACAAAAATCAACTTGAAAACTTTAAAAATAATAAGTCTCAAAAGGATTCCGATTGCTTTCATTCCATAATTTCAGATGATAAAAACAAACAGCGATAGGAAATATAGATATTAATATAATATAAATAGAGAGATGGACTAGATAAAACCAGCTGAACACTAGTCTGTCCTCAAGACCTAACAGGGAAGTAATAACATGCTTTTGAATATGTAGCAATGACTTTTGGCAGATATGCCGTATACAATTCCATACCACAGAGAACCATTGAACTTGATTGGCTATTTAATCCATTTCTGAAAGAGCATCACTAAGGGAATGTTTATATTGTTAGTATTGGTTTTTTTTAGCCAGAATGACACAGGACTGTCAAAATGCTAATTGTTGCAGTACTGATACCTAGTTAGCTTACTATGTCTAGCTGTGATAAATACGTTAAAAGTAAGTAAAAATGTTACTGTTATTTGCTGCAGATTTTATTCTACCAAATAAATACACTGATTTGATTGTATTAATTCTGTTTTGTCTTAAACGAGAGTACCTTAAAATACAATGGCATACATTACTTGTGAAAAGAGATCAGAGTTTTTCAAATATAGCAAAAATAAAACACATATACAACATATATTTTGAATTTATTATTATTGCCTTAGATGTCTTTTGATATTTACAACTTCTTTCAACAGCATAACATTATGTAGTGATTTTATGTAAGTTTGTACTAGAAATACAATACTGAAGGTGTAATGATTTGTTGATAAAATTCTGACCTAAAGGTTATTTGGTATAACAGTACAAATTTATGTTAAGGCCTAAATAAGTTAACACTCAGCTACATGGATGCATTGAACAGAAAAGGGCAGATTTATGGAGTTCTGTAGGTATGATAAAGAATAGAAAGTACAAAAGAATCTGTATGAAGAATTAAATAAAAAAATAGTGTTTATATAGGGAATAATGGGCTTTGTGTCCTACTCATTGGAAACAAAAGTTCAGGTTCTTTTCTATGCCTCTTTCTATGCCCTTGTTCATGAAAATAAAAGACCATAAAGTCTTATAAAAACTACTCCTACTTCTTTTTTTTTTTCCCCGTGAAGTACCACAAAGCATATGGTATTATCAGCCCGCAGTTTTTCCCTCTAGCACTTCTGAATTCCCTGCGGCCTCAGTTCAACCACTTCAATTAAACAGTATAAAGATGATCTTACTTTCTCCTGAGTCCAATTCCTTCATTTTGCTTATTAAGCATCAGTTTCTCACAAAGTATTTGTTAAAAATATAAGTAAAACCATGCACACGCGCAAACATATTTTCACATGGTCCGTGTCTCACCTTGGTCTCTAGTTGCCTGAGAAACTAAATAGCACAGAAGGACTTATGAAGGTATATAGGGATATAGATGTAATGGACAATTGCCATTTTAGGCACCTAAATTCAGTGCTGATATCCCCATCCCACCACTGAATTGATACACTGTCCTGGAAATGCCTAAATGCACCTACAATTCCTTTTCATATTTCATAATTTCATGTCTTATGTGCCTAAATTTTATTGCTACAGACACACGGTTATATCCTGATCCTGTTCTATCTTCTGGCCCCTCATCTTCCAACACTGCAGAGAATCACAAAATTTGCGTGTGTGTTGCTGATCTCATTTTGGAAGCTCAATCCAATAGACCTTTCAGAGTGCAATTGTTAAGCAACAGTTAGAAAGCACTCAGGCAGAAACCTTTGGAGACTGGGGTTGAAGATCCTTCTCTAAAGTGCCTCACAAAGATGCACAAAATGTGGAAGCAGTGCTCTCACTCCTTTGAATTGCTCCACTTTGCATTTTTCTTCTGTAAATACTCAGGTATGATCTTAGGTGTGAACCAGCCTGCACGCATTTGAGACACCTTATCAAAATGCTCTTCAATAACAAATGGCCTAGTTCCCTGCATAGACAGTGAAGTGTGCGACATGCCTTTGAAGGACTCCAAATGGAAATCCCATCCACCTGTCCATGTTACCAAACTAGGTGCAGATGGGCTTACCTAACTTTAAGGGCCTTCTAACTTCTCCACCACTCTTTCTTAATGGTTCATTTAGGTCCTTATGTACTTTCTTTGAAAGGGATGACTTAGTAAATATCTAAAACTTAAAAAGTTAGGTGTCTGTGATAGGAGGGCTGGATTCTGACTTGTAAAGAGACAGAACGACTTGGAGCTGTGAGTACTGAGTGGATGGAGATATGAAAGCATTTACAGATCAGAGTAAGCTAAGCCTCAAAGAGAAGCGTGTATTTTGGATACACTTTTTGACATTTTTAACTTTTAAGCTAATTTTGTTGCTCCTGTTTGCAGATGCCTAGTTCTAAAAGAAAATAATTTGAAGAGTACTTGAATTCAGACTGGAGATTGTGGGTTCTGCTGATTAGGCACTGAAAAGAGATCATGCAATGCTCAAATCCTGTGGAAAATGAGTCCTCAGGTAATAAAGAGCAAGCACTACAGGAAAAACTGCTATAAAACTAATAATGCTGAATTGAACAGGTTCTGAACACCATGTTGAAACTATGTCTGGGACCTCAACCTAAAGAATCAGGCTAAAGAATCTGTCTAAAGACAGAATCAGGCTAAAGAATCTGTCTTCTTTCAGTCACCAACCAAAGCAGAGCTGTGTAGAAAGAGCAACTTTCAAAATGTAGCTAATGACTGTATCATGATGTATGTACACAAAGAGCTAAAATTGGTACATGTAAAACTTTAAATCTGATGCACATAATTTTGTGAGTGCTGGCTTCTGTGACCTTTTGAACATTTTCAAGGTGATCCTCTATGTGTGTGCTACCTTACATACAATATCAATAGTCCTTTGTGGCCTGTCATGTAAATTTGCTTCAGAACAGGGGCTTTAGTATTATAGAAGCAAAAATATTAGTTTGTTATTAATTTTGTATGATTTAAAAGTCATCTCTTATTTATTTATTCCATTGCTCTGGCAAGATGTTAGGCCTCTTTTAAACCGTAGCGTTATGTCCAGTGACATTGTCAATTGTATCACGTCCTGAGACAAATTGTTCTTTACTGATCTGCTAGTACCCTTTCTTTTGAGTTTAGCAGCATTATGTACCAGAGGGAACAAACACTGATCAAAAAAGTTTTAAGATACAGTTACATGGTGTCTGGGATAAAACAAGTTTCTTCCTCAAAGAGCAGCCATGTGTAACTGTTCATTTAAATATCTCATCTTACATACTGAGAGGTGACAGGGCTAAGAGCAGCAATGTAGAAGTGAGTCCTTCCAGGAACTCGTCCAGTAAGTGGCAACGGGATTCCCCGCATCAACAAGGCAGGCAATGCATTTGAAGATTCCTCATCAATCAGTTTATAACAGACTTCTTTACTGACACTATCAGCATCAGTATAGCTTTCTACTATCTCGAATTACCTACCAGAGTCCCTCTCTCTGTTAGGCAATGAGAGAGCCATTTCAAAAATAACAATGCAATACAAACCTTTCTTTCCTTTGCCTGGTGCTCCATCTGGTACAGGGCCCTGCAGCATCTTTCTGGATGAGTACTACAAGGATATCACACCTGTACGTGATCACACTACCTTCTTGTGGAGCCTGTTTTTAGGGCTGGTCTTACATTCTCACTGGCTTTCAATGGCCTGAAATATTTCACCTAGAGGTCTGGAATGAGGATGTAACTGAAGAGCTTCAGTGCTCTGGTGTAGTGGATCTGTGACACTGAGACAAAACCTGTCTGCACAGAGAACAGAGCTCTCAGACCCCAAACTTATGTGTGCTATGGCAATCATCTGCTCCAAATGCAGAAGCAGTTAAGTGCCTTTGATTTGTCTTCTCAAACATACGGATTTGTCTGTCTGTGTATACCTGCATGACTGAATATGCTCTGTTGACAGCACAGGATTCTCATGTTTTACCCTTCCCATACTTGTACTGTATCAGTGTAGCTACCTAATCCTTCCCCAAAGTCTTCAGAAAGTCCTGCCTTGTCTTCTCTTTAACTTCTGTACTTGGCCTTGGACTCTGAAATGCAAATAAATACCTCTTTGGCATACAAGAGGGAAAATGGGTGAAAGACAGGATGTCTGAATTGATCAGCAGAATATGAAGCAGGTCCCCCTTTTGGTGACTGTGATATCAATGGTCAGTTGGACAACCTTCATCCCAGTAAATGTCCCCAGTGCTCAGAGGCCCCCCACTAACCCACCACCCCCCAGCTGAAGATTTGCATCTTTCCATGCTGGTTCTCTTTCTTCTTTCCCAACACCTACACTAAAGCTTCACTCCAGGGTTGGTTTAGAACTAGATTATGAGACAAAAAGGTGTTAAATAGGACCGCATTCTTAGTTTGTGTGAAATTAATTGAAAATGGTAAAATAAGAAGGAATAAAGACATAAGGATCACTGATTCTGCACTATCTTCAAATACACACATCCATGATAATAAATAAATCTATTTTAAAGCGGAAATGTGTCTCTTATTTCTAGTTCCATAACTGGCTGAGTAAAGCAGCACAAAAGAAGATGATGAGGCTTTTGAAAGAAGATACATATCATCTTATACAGTTACACTTGAGTGAGACTGTGAGCAAAACTCCCAGAAACTACTCTTATATTAACGAAGTGGCTGATGTTGACAAGTGGAGCATGTGGTGGAAGGAGATTGTTGTCATTGGAAATGGTGGTTACTGGAGAAGGGCTGTCACTGAGATAAAAATGAGGTGAAAAGCCTTCAGTTGGTGAAAAATGACATTGGCAAAATTGGTCCATTTCAGTGGAAGGACTGGAGTAAGAGTCCCTAGCTGTCAGCACAGGCTATTCAGTAGAGTGAGTTATCAAATACATTTTCTATTTGTTGAATATTCTGTTAAGGGAACAGATAATACCATTAAGCCTATCCATGAAAAGCCAATAGAAACATTTAGAAGTCAAACACTGAGAGCTCCAGTATTTATTGGCCTTGTTCCATGCACATGACTCGTGTTGATGTCAGCTCTGCACAGATCTAGCACGGCTTATGACCCTGAGGTTTTATCCTTTCCATGTTACTAGTGCATTACTTATTGGGCAGTGAAAACAGAGCCTTCAAAAGCCTTAGCTTCTTTGGAATTAGAAACCTGAGGCATTATTGGAAGCCAAGTAAATATTAGAAAGTAAATGAAAGGGACAATGTGCTTTAGAAAATGCTTTGGCTTTGTTTGAAGCAGAAGATGGTGGTGCTTGCCATTCTGTTCCACATAAATATGTATCTAACTAAGATACTGGACAAAAGCAGAAACCCACACCTGCACCACAGCTTGTTGGTATTCAGAACCAACTGCAGATGAAGTAGTCACTGAGGGCTGAACATTCATCCCACTGGGGAGTTTTGGACATATTTGCTGCGTTACCTCTTCTGTGGAAAACCAAGTCTTCTGTGTCAAGAAAAATGTATCAAGTTTTTTTTTTCCCCAAGAATTTTTAATTTAATTATGAGAAGAAATGCAGGCCTGGATCTCATGAGGGAGGTGGCTAGGTGCAGGTGGTTCAGTATAACACAGTTCTCAGGACTCAGAACACACAGAGCCAGTGGGCAAAGCGATGGAGCCTGACAGAGAACTTGAGCCCTGCCAGCCAACAGCACTCACTGTTGAGGAGCCAGAAGCTGTGGTGTGGATAACTAACACTGCATAAGGAAAGGGTTTAAAGTCTGCATGGATGTGGATGCCAGACATTAGTCCATCTAACACTAAACAGGAATCACACATGGTTGTCAAGAGCAAACACACTCCTCCGTGAGGCCCACATTCAGTTCCTCATCTTTTATTGGCATTTCAGTCTAGATTTTCTTGACAGTTCATGTCAATGATACCTCAAGGGCAAACACTCCCCCAGCTTTCTCACAGTAGAAGTCTTTTTTGTCCCTTGCCACATCTGTCTCTGATGTCTCAGGTACCATATTACTGTATAAAGAGGTGAAGAAATCTAGGAGTAGGAAGTGACATCCCTCCAACTCCCCATCTCTCCCTGTCTGATAACAGGGCTGCCATGCTGAGAGTTTGCTCTCATAGTGCATCACCTCCATCCAGCCTTCCTCAACCTTTCTCCAAACTCCAGGCAGGGCAGGTGCCTAAAAACTTGTGAACAGACTATGCATATGGTGGAGGTAAAAGACAGCGTAAAATTCCTATTCTGTGAAAGCTGTATTTAGTTCCTGTTTTATGCTCATAGTGGCCTCTAAATAAACTGAAAACTATAAGCTTCAAACCAGTGAGACACTTACAGAGACAAATTCTTTAAGGATATTCACTCAGGAATCCAAGATGTGAGGCCAACCTTATGCTCATATAATGCCTGAACACTTTTCCTTGTTCAGATGTCTTTAAAGCCTTGTCTCAGGGTGATCACTTACTGCCTTGGGAAATGATCTGCAGCAGACCTTGGTTGCAGCATTCTGTAGAAGCATTATGTTCTGCTGTCCTTCCACACAAATGTGATAGTTGAAGTGATAGGTGGAAAATTGATAGAAGATAATTATTATCATGCTAGGTGAAGGTTTCTGACTTAAGGAATTTCAAGGTCTGACAGAAGCAGTGGTTGCAATGAAGAACAGAAGGTAGGGGACAAAAGTTTTCACATAGTTGCTGGGAAATAGTTTCTGATGGTGAACATTTACTTGCTGGTCTTGACTGAAAGTGTTCACTGAAAATTTTAAGTGGTTTCCAGCAAGCTGCTAGGCTTGATATGATTCAGACATGTAAAATAGAGCAATGAATATAATATTGTTTTCATATCCAGTTGCCATTCACAGAAATAACAAAACTCACACTCCTGTTTCAGGCTGTCTACCAGCAGAACAGTTGGTTATGATTAATTTGCTGATAGACATCCCAGCTTTCCAGCAGTATGAAGGGATAACCAATTAGTAAAATTCTGTTCTGTTAAATACAGAAGTTTAATTAAATAACTGACTGGGAACTTACTTATTTTTTCAGAAAGTACAGGGCAAGGTGGTGAAAAGTAGAAGACCAAGATGGGAATCAGTCAGCCTGGCAGGGTGCTCCTTTTGAATGAGTCCCTGAAGCAGGTACCAGTGTACAAGCAGGCTGAGGGTAAAGCTCCAAAAATTACGTGTTTACTGGACAATCTCCTAAAGTGCTGGCAGATCCTTATTGCAAATAGGATCAACCCCTCTCAAGCAGGTAAGGTGATAAAAAACCAGGCAACATTTCTCTGCCACAAGTGAAGCAGAGAAAGAGGCCACCGTGTATCAAGCAGAAAGATGAAAGCCATGCCAGCTATTAGCAGGGACTAAAGTGTACTGCAGTGTGCATTTCCATCACAAGCTGAAAAGACCGTGTGTGAAGCAGCATAGAAATATTTATTAATATTGTAGTTCTCTGTTAATGTCACTCTTGGTTTTCAAACACTCATATTCATGAAATGTATTATTATTGGCCATCTATTTTATGGATGTAAACTTAAAGGGTTCTTGTTTTTACTGATGCTTTGATGTTTCCAAAGACCTGCAGATGTGTTGCACATTAAAGTCACAAACTCAGGGCAGCACAGAATTAATTGAGAAAGCTGTCTCAAAAGCAATTATACTGTTTAAACTATATTCATGTATTCACCCTCATGCTAGCATAAGGACTTTTGACGATGTTAAGACACTTCACCTATGGTTGAGGGAGGTCAGATACAGCTGTGCAAACTGCTGCCTGTCCTGGGATTAGCTGCAAACCTGCTCAGCCTCTGGCATAAGACAGTTCAGCCCAGATGCTCATAAGGAAACAATGCACAGGAGCAAGACACCTGGAGATTGACATGCTGCTGCTTTGTCTGTCTTGAGCAAGGTCCCCGCCATCATTGCAGCTTTGTTGCTTCATTTTACTCCCCTTATTTGAGGACACAGGCTATTTCTTGATATATTTATCAAGGTTTAAAAAAACCCAAACAGGTGCATAATTTTAATGCAGATACACAAGCAGCTTGGTTGTATCATCAGGTAACAGATGTAAAAGTCAGTAGAAACTCAGTAATACATAATCTAAATGTTTACAGATATGTTTTAGATTAGCCTTTAAAGGGTTTTCTGTGCACATGTCACAGTGTTTGCAAAACTGTACAGAACACTGTGTGAAAACTGACAGTACTTTTTAACCACTGGATCTTAAATTGGAAAATATGTATTCCACACTAAGTGTATTCAAATAATTTTTAAGTGATTCTTACGTTAAGTCATCCCTGCCTATATTGACTTTTTCTCTGGAAACTCTGTTCCAGTGTTGTGATATCTATTTACTGTTGTGATAGATTTCACATATTCTGAGCAAGCTAGGATTGTAGGATTTTCTATTGTATGTTGCTGGTTAAAGGTTTCAGATGTGAAGTTTTGTTGTCCAAATTCATAAATACAGCTATAACACAAATATAACCTGAGAAAAGGGTAACTTTTTGTTGAATTATTTTATTGTGATATTCAGCTGTTGGTTTTAGCCTGTGGTTCTCTGTGGAGGAAAACTTCTGTGCAGAAACTAATATTCCAGGAAGACAAATGGACTAAGCTGGAGAGTGCAAGCATGGTGGTGATGAAGAGAAAATAGCTAATCCTGTTTCATGCCCATTTGCTGCTTGATTTTTCCTTTTCAGGCTCAAAAAACCCACACAGCAGATACATTCAAAATTAACTTTCCTTTCATGGGTTTCTAGTGGAGTAGTAACTGTCTCTCTAGGCTGGAAAGCTCAATTTCCCTACCAATCACTCTGTCTTTTCCCACTGCAGACCTCAGCAACCTTTGGCAGCCTGCTTCTGGCAGATGGATTTTCTTTCTTTGCCAGGTTCTGCTCTTTGCAAATTCTTTAAACTAGAACATTGTCCAGGAGGTCAGAATAGAGACCTCACAGTTTCTTTTAAGTTTTAATAAAATAATAAAATTTAGCTAAACTAAGGGACACATCCAATATATTCTGCAAAATATTTATGATGGTTATATGACTTCTTTCTGCTACCTGTTTCCAGATAGCTGTCACTTCTCCCATTTTCCTCAAATTCTTAATGCACTACTGCTCCCAGCTTTCCTGCTTTTCAGAGCAGCAAGGTTTATATTAAGACAGATTGACCACAGCCTGTTTCCTAAGGAGAGAAAAATGAACTTCTAGAAGCAGTAAGCTTTCTTCCCCTGAACAAAATAGTTTAATATTACACTTTGCGACCAGATCATAGATGTAAAAATGTAAATACTACCTACAGGAACGAAACACAATGTATTTATGACTTTTATCATCACACCTGTAAAATTATTATTTTAATGAAAAGGAAACAATTTCTTTTCCTCAGAGACCACAATCAGTACTTAGGTAATCAAGAACAAATGTGCATTGCAAGGGTGCTTTAACCCGATGTCTGTTACAGTGCTTCTGAAAATTTAGTAAAACCACATGACTTTCAGAGACAGAGGACTTAATACACTTTTTATTACAGAAACTTGTCCAGTGATACTAACTAGTAGCTTGCAGAAGTATTTCTGCACATCAGGAATAAAACCCTAAGCTCCCTGTGTAATGAGGGAAATCTTGGGCTCTAATCCTTGTCCTATGTATCTTCAATTAAAATTAAACAGAAAAAAACCCCAACCTGAACCCCAAGAACAAAAAAACAAAAAAAAAGCCTGAATACCATTGTGAACAGAAACCCGAAGCCATACTCTTCATCATTGTCAGAAAGCATCCTTAATGAAAGTCATCACAGTCAAGCTGCCTTGTATTTATTCCTTACCTTGTCCCACATACATTTCTTTTCTGCACACCGTTCTGTCTGCAAACACAGTAGTGAATAGTGTCCTACCTTCCCCACTGCAAACCCCATGTGCTAGACTAAATCCCCAGATCTGGGGAATAAGGCATTCTGCTAGGAATTTTATCAGTCGGTACAAACATTTAGTTGATAAAACTTTGGTGCACCCAAAATTCAGGACTTCTGCTGATGATGGAAACTATTTGCCCTAGATAAATACCAGGTAAGTACTGTAACTGAAATTTTCTGCACAGAAAAAACAAATACAATCCAACTCATATTAAACCAAGAAGGATGAAATTTGCCATGAAACCAATTGCACAACATTAACTATGGGCAGATGAAGTTTCTTCATACTAATTAATGACTAAGTAACTTCTAATAGAAAAGTGCATTTTGTGAGAGTGCGTTTACTAAAATGTTTACAGGTGTGGTCTCATTCAGGGCCTGATCCAACTAGAGAAAGAATTGCTTTGACTTGTACAGTTGTTAGACCAGAGCAGCAGTGGCTTCATAACAGACATATATGGCATGAAAGCCCAAAGTGAAATACGGTGTTTCACCGTGTAAAATACTCTCTGATTTTGCTTTTGTTCCAACTGCAACTTCTAAATTTCAAAGGAAAAATACCGCAATATATGCCGCAATGTATTCAGCAAACCAAAAGGAACGCAAAACGGGTTCAAGGAGAAGAAACTACCGCGGAAAGGCGGCTCAAACGCAAGCCGGGGGCTCCACCTGCTGCCGGCTGTGGAGGGGAACTCGCTCCGACACTGGTCTCCGAAGAACTCCGGGGGGCTGGGAGCGGAGTGTTGGGGTGCACCACTGCTCAAGTATTCCCTCTGCTTTAAACATGTTTTAAAGATGTAATGGTGTCTGTGTTAATTAGGAAAAGGAATATTTCGTGAAAAAGCTTCTTTACTTTTATTGCAGTCCCTTTAATTGTTCTCCTTTTTTATTTTTTGTTTGTTTTTTGTTTGGTTTGGTTTTCTTTTTATTTTTGAATTGCCATCTTGAGAGCACTGCCAGCACTTGCATAATATCCTTGTATAATCAAATGTATGCTTTTGCGTGAGAAAAATTTCCTACATCACATAAAATCAAGCCTCTCTTGAGCTTCACTATCTCTTCATTGTAGTGCTGCGTTTTCAGGAATGAATGTCTTCTGTAAAAGACACTGTAGACAGCTAAAGGACACCAACCTATTCAGTGCTCTGTATTCACCAGCGTCTCTTCTCTCTCCTCTGCCTTTTTGTTTCCCAGTAACCGCCTCAATAAGGACATACTGAGGGCAGTACAGTATTTCTATTTGCCAGATACGGTACAAAATTGAGAACCCTCTATATGTCTGACAGCGTGATTCCCTCCTTCTCATTCTAAAGAGGGGCTAGAAGGCTGACACACTTTACTACCACAACACACATCTTAGAAATTCATAGAATTTATAGCAAAATAAACTGCGGTTCTTACTGTGTTATAAACACAGATGAGCACATAAAGAGAGGGATGATCTGAAATTTAGAAACATGCATTAATCAGAAGGTGCAGTCCTATCAAAAAGATCAGAAATGACAAGAGGAATATTTTAATAAACTGTTTTCTCTCAGAGCTTAACTGTAAGCACTCATTTGAAGTGGACCTTCTGTATAGGTACAGCTTTATTTACTAGCCCTGATATTTGTTATTCTTACTCCAGCGAGTCTCCTTTGTAGGTCTGCATTAGCTCTCAGTGTGGCCCAACAGATTTTTAGTTTGACACAGTCAGTACTGAAGTTTGTAGATTCATGCTACACCTTTATTTGGGGTGTTACTGCAGATTGGCTGTAGTCTGGTCCCATGGACTGGCTGCAGCATCACGATAAATCCTTGCTGGAAGGAAATTCTCTCATTTATTTTCAACCAAAATGAAACCCACTCAAGTAGGTTGTCCTCCTAATCCACTAGAGCTGGACTAGTTTTCTTGTAAAGGTCCCTTCCAAGCCAAACCATTCTTTGGTATTATGGTTTACAAAGTGCTCTGAGAGAGCTTTTTGAGGCCACCATAAGGTGGCAAGTGTGATGCCTGGGAGAGCCACTTAAAAAAGACATTCCTGTTGGGAACTAAAATGCTAATCCATAAACTACATTAATGCAGGGATAAATTAGGTCCTAGGGGAAGAAAACATAAAAGAATAGGAAAGACTTGCAATAAAAAGCATGGAATAATTCTGAATACATAACCTTTATCCCAGTTCACTGCAACACATAACCTAGAGAAGCTGTGGATGCCTCCACCCTGGAAGTGTTCAAGGCCAGGTTGGATGGGGCTTTGAGCAGCCTAGTCTAGTGGAAGGTGTCCCTGCCCATGGCAGTGGGGTTGGAACAAGATGATCTTTAAGGTCGCTTCCAACCAAAGCCATTCTATGAGTCTATAATTATTTATGCTACTGATTGATGTATTTATATTATTGATTGAAGGTGGTTTGGTGCTATCATTAATTGCTTTCCTATAAATTATTTTAATTCCAGAATAAATAGTACATATAAATCTAGACCTTTTCTTTTCCTCTCCACTGTAATTCTTGTCAACCTACATTTTATATGAATAACACAGGCTTAATGATACACCCTCCAGTAAAACACAGGCATAAAGCTTTCCAGCATGAGATGCAGTCATTTATTAACTCTGAAACTAAGCTGTGATTCTATCCTATAGGCTTCATTAAGCTGGGTGGCAGCTTTAGGACATAAAAGAATCCTTCTCCATTTCTTATAATACAGAGTGTTCTGGTGTTACAAAATTTTGAAACAGGCTGAGGGAGAAAAGCCAGTGAATAACACCATTCTGGATCTTATGTGTGATGTTCAAACAGAACGGAGCAATGGAGTAGGTGCTGCAGTCATTTATGACTTGGATGTCAGGAATGTGGCTTAGTCTGGCATGCTTGAGTCTTTTTCAACTCCTTTTCCCAAAGTACAACAGTAAGAATTATTAGTAATTAATTGATAATTAATTAATAATTTGAAATATGTTATTAAATTGAGGTAATGTTTCCTCATAAAAATTTAACAGCTAAGGTACTTGCATTAAGATTGTGTTTCTGAAATCTGGGAATGAATTCTGCAGCTTGTTCCTGAAGACACTACTTCTTTTTGGATCTCTGATGGATGCAAGGATTAATCTATTCATTACTTGTACTATGGTAATTAGTGTGCTCACAGTAGTAGTTCTAGACTGATTGAGGAATTTTTTTCTGATGTAGGAGTAACCAAAGCACTAATATTAACACATTATTTATACATTATAACAATAATTATGAAGGCTGTGTATGTATTGTCCTTTTTGTTTTCAGCTAAATCCAGGGAAAATTTTGAGCTTTGGGTGCTTGTTATTTTGTCAGAACTCCAAACTATTTCAAGAAAACACAGACATTTTTGTTGAAGATACCTTTTAATTGAAAATCCACTTTTCCATGGAATAGAAAAATGACAGCTTCATTTTTCATTTAGCAGTCATGTTATTTGTTCTAGACAGAATATAGGACCCACGCTACTGCCCCTGCATAGTCTTAGGCTACAGTGCCTGCCTCCTCCTTCCTCTTTCATATGTCATTCATCTGCCTTAACAGATATCTTTTTCTTTGGAGATTCCAGTCTTCTGGCCACCTTCAATTTTGTTTCATTGTTTCTAGTCCTTTTGGCTCCCTTCTCACTTTTTTTCTAAAGCCCTTATTTGTGAATTCACAGGCTTTCAGTTTCCTAAAAGAAGAACTCCACTTCGAAGGCTTTGTTCTTTTTCTGCAAATGGGTTTCAGGGTTGAATGGGGAGGTCCAGTTTTTCTGCCTTTGGGGCCTGATTCACTTAACCACCCACAGGCGTGCCTAGGGTGCCCAACAGTATCCTGCCAGCCCCCAGTCACCACTCTGGAAGATTGAAGCTATACTCAGGGTCCTGTCCCTTAAGGATGTCTCAAAGAACCTCATGCCCTTTGAATGGTACCAGATGTTCCTCTTAAAGCCATCATCTATCCTGACCTGAATAAGAACTTTTGCCATGATTTCAAGTGAGAAACTACTTTGTGTAAATCTCTAGCCCTGGGATGGAGCAGGAGTGCTTACATGGTCAGGTACATTTGAGAAGCATTTGAAGAAGAGTATTGTTAATTCCTAGATCCTGAGGGTTTTTGCATGGCTCATGTCTGCAGTACAAAGATCAAGCATTCTTGGGGTGGAAAGAAGACGTTTACAGGGCTAAACAGATGAGATGTGTCGGGGAAGGGCTGATTTTCCTCTGTCAGCCTGCTCCTGGAAAGTTTCTCAGCAAGCAAGAGGAGATGTCAGAGCTCAACTGCTTGAGGTGTTGCTTGTGCATGAGACTAGCATTGTGAACAATAATAAAACCAGCGAATTCAGTAATTATTAAATTTTGTATTTGGAAGACCGAAGCCTTCTATAATCTGCCTGTAGATAGTCTGAGGTCAGAATAATTTTAGACTAATCACAAATCTCATAATCTCTTGCAGGAGATGGTGGTGAAAACTTTCTAGGAAGGAGCCAATTGATCAAGTGATATCACCAGCTGACACCATGCTTAAGGCCATGTTGGTCTGCAAGTGGTGTTACTGATGTTACTTTTCTTTGCAGGACTGCCTTTGGAGCCAGCTCTGTGGAAACCATCTGTGGATCCCTGGAGGTGCAATTACCCTGTCATGTGAGTGTGCTTGGCAGTTTCCATCTATCCCAGCTGGTATTACTGTCCCCATTTTACAGGTTGGAAAATCTAAAGCACAGAGCTGCAAACCATCATGTTCACATTTACTGACAAGCTAATAGAAGAATAGAATTTACACCCTTCTCCCTCCTTCTCTGCTTGCTGTCTTCTAACTTCTGCCAAAGTACTTATCATTTCAAACATCTTTATTAACTGCATTCACTGACTTTTATAATTTTAATGCAAGTTTTATAAATTATTTCAAATAATTCTAAGAGGTGGATCACTGTATAAAGACAGCCTATCACTTGCTACTTTAACCTTAACCAGGCTATTGGAAAAGTAATTTTAGTCTCTTTCTATCCAGGTTGTTGTTAACCAAGAAATCAAATAGTGATATATGCTATCAGCTGTAGGTTTGACTTCACTAGACAAGGATTTTATTTCATAAATGTCAATTGTAAGTCTGTTCTATTTGTTCTAGAGTTCATTTATCTACTCTCTGTACATATTTTCAAAGTAAACTATAGCCCAGATTTGCTGCCTAGTAGCTAATCACCTGCTTTGACTGGCTGATGCTCTTCTGGCAGGCCTGAAATGTAATTTTATTTTTAAGGTGCCATATGTTGGCTAAACACTCAATTATGTATAGGATAATAGATGGTTCCAGAGAGACCACGATGCTGTAATTCATTGTGGACAGTCTTTTAATACCATTATACATGAAAATGCTGACTAATTTCCCTTTACTTTTAATGAGTAGTTATTATGTGTTATCTTACAGGAATAAACTAGAAATTGTTAGACATAAAAGCTTTTCAGTACAAGTCATGGAAGAACTACAGATAGAACTACAATATAAATAATAACAGTTCTTTAAAAATGTCCTTTTAGTAGTAAATCAAACTTTCTATGTCTTTAAAACCAGTAAAAATGTAATAAAAAAATACACTAATAAAGTAATTAAAGAAAGGACAGACTCCAAGTATGTGTCAATGGGCATTCAGTGAAGTTATCTTCTTATACTTTGCTGGTTTATATTTATTATATGCACTGTTCTATGTATTTAGGTTACAATATTTTATCTACCCATCTACACAAATATTTTAAATCATTTTCAGACTAT
The DNA here is from genome assembly GCA_024611175.1 of Megaceryle torquata. Lineage (NCBI taxonomy): Eukaryota > Metazoa > Chordata > Aves > Coraciiformes > Cerylidae > Megaceryle > Megaceryle torquata. The sequence goes on from JANIJG010005692.1 coordinate 101,366, forward strand.
TTGCAAGATTTCAAATTGTAGCTTCTGCATTTCTTGTTCTTTCCAGTTAGGGTCAGTTCCAAGCTTGTTTCCATTCTAAAAAGAAACTCACTTGCAGCTTTTTATTTTACTAAATTTTCACTGTGTGAGAATATTATCATACATTTTGTACATAACTCTTTTTAGGCAACACGTATTGCATATCCAGTATCTATGTGCAATACTCTTATATTAAAGTGACTGAATAGAAACTGAATGATGTATTTCAACTGACCCAAATTATTTTTTCCCTAAGGCAATTTGGTTCATGTTGTTGAGACTCGTTTGATTCAAAACTTGAAATCAGAACAAAATTTTAATGTAAAATTTCTTAATGTAGACACTGTGGTTCAGCACAATCCTGGTCACTAGTTAGTGGTCATTGATTTTATTTTCAACTATAAAAACATTTCATTCAGCTTCAAAATTTCAAAAGTGTTTTTCTTTCACTTTAATTGGCCAACACACTTTTTCCCTATTGCTTTCTCATTGTTTTGTCTTTCACACTCCCTCTCTTTATTGGAACAGCTGATCTTTAGAATATTTTTAGAATGTTACATAACTAAATATGTTATTCATTCCCAGCCTTGCAAATAGAAATGTACCATTAACCTTGTTCCATGGCTGAAAACCAGAGGTGTGCAGACATCTCAAAGTACCAAAGTTAGCTGGAAACTTCTGCCACAGACATAAGACAATGTTAAAAGAAAGATGTTTGATGGCATCTTTAGTAAAAGACAGAATTTCTTAGTTACACTCGGCCAAGAAAGAAGGTCAGCTGATGCTATCCATAAAGGCTGCTGACCCATCTTTTCCCTATACCTGTGCTCTTTGTTATCATGTCATTCTTGGCATCCCCTGAAATATAGAGCTTTGTTAAAATAAATCATCATTGATGGGGTGGGTTAACTGTGGCTGGTCACCAGGTGTCCACCAGGCCATTCCCTCACTGTTCTTCCTCGCAAATACAGGGAGTCAAGATGTGGACAAGGGAGACCACTCACCTACTGCCATCGTGGGTAAAGCAGACTCGACTTTGGAGAGATTAGTTTAATTTGTTGTCAGCTTATAAAAAAGTATGATAGTGAAAAGTAAAAAAAAAAATAACCATCTTCCCCCCATCTCCTCCTTCTCCCAAGGCTCAAGTTTACCCATGACTCTTCTATATCATCCGCACTCCTTGAATGGTATAAGGTGAATGGTGAATGGGTTTGTAGTCAGGCCATAACACTTCTCTGCCAATCCTCTCTTCTCATGCTGTTCCCTTGCTCCAGCAGAGGGTCAATCCACAGGATACAATCCTTCATAGACTTCTTCAACATGAGTCCTTCCCATGAGCTGCAAGTCCTGTCAGAAAAACTACTGCTGTGTGGGTTTCTCTCCACAGGCCACAGCTTCCTTCACGGTATATCCATGGGATCCTCCACAGGCTGCTGGGTAGATATCTGGTCCACTGTGAACTTCTATGGCCTACAGAGGAACAACCTTCTTCACTACAGTCTTCACCACAAGCTGCAGGGGAATCTTTGCCTTGGCACTTGGAGCACGTCCTCCCCCTCCTTCACTGACCTTGGTGTCTTTAGAGTTGTTTCTGTCACATTTTCTCACTCCTGTTTTAGAGCTGTTACACAACATTTTTTATCATTTTTAAAGTATGTTAATCACAGAGGCATCGCCAATGTCACTGATGGGCTCAGATGCAACACAGACAGCTGAAATGGACTCTTTACAACATGGGAGTGGCTCCTGATGTCTTCTCAGAGAAGCTACCCATGCAGTATTTAGGAGATCCCAGAGATCAGGTAATCAGAAGGTGCTCTGTGCAACATTGTGTAGAAAAAGCATCTCTATCTGCACAAGCAGGCCAGTAGCAATGAGAATTGAAGGGTTCAGTTGACTGTGGTATTGGACATAACACAAGAAAAAAGTTATAATAATTTACAAAGAATATATTAAAAAGAAAAAAAAAGAGAGAAAAATCATTTAAGACCTGAAGATTGTTTCTTAGAGCTGAGAAGGTAAATCTATTTGGTTGATCGATAAGAAGACTGAGAAGCGTTTTTCCTCAGGAAGAAGAACCAATGAAGATGCTAGTAAAGAGCTTTTCAATCCAGAAGAGAAAAGGATAATAAGAATTAATGACTGGAAGTGGAAACAAGGCAAATTTAATTTCGGAATATAGCAGAATTTGAGCAGTGAGAGTTAATAATGCTGAAGCAAACTACTAAGAAAGCAATGGATACTCCATAATTTTAACTTTTATGAAGTGGTGCCTTAAGTATTGTTCTTCAGAAATGTAATTTTTACTACTTATAGTCAAGTTTGCTTAAAATGGAATGCTTTGATTATTTTTTACTTTGTCTTATATCCTTTAGTTTTTCTGTTACACGTATAATGAAAGTTGACAAGAACTGTACTTTATAAAGGCAGAAAATGAGAACATTGGGCTAAAATTGTTTTAGTTATGGAAGGCAGAAAATTTGTAAGAAGTGCTATATGAGAAGATTTATATATATACCTTCCTCTTAGGAATGGGACGGCTGGAAGTTAAATTGGAACCAGCAGCTGCCAAAACCTTCCTTGAGTCCATGTGCTGAAGCTAAATCACATCACAATTTTTCTCCTTGCTAACAATTTCCCTTAAGTAGTGAGCTCTGTGAGAGCACCATTGTTACAATCACAGACACATAAACTGAGAAACCAGAAAGAAGGAAATAGAAAAAATATCCTTTAAATTTAGTCAGGAGTATTCTCCAAATTTAGGAATCAAGGTGACAAAGTATTGGGCTTGGCTTATGATAGAACACCCAGCTTGATTTTTAAAGGAAACCTTTGCTTTTTGGTGTACTGTGTATTTTCTGGTTTTAGTGTCCTGTGTATGTGAAAACTGATGTAATTTCCTCAGATGTGAGAGACTTCTTTGCTGTGTTTAGGGAGAAGTGGACACTGTAGCATCCTGGGCCATGTCTATCATGGTTAGGAAACGTCTCAAATGGCAGCTCTCAACAAAAGCTGAGTTTTTGGAAATCCTTTACCTCCTACTATGAAGTCTGAAATCCCTCTCCAGTTAGCAGTAGGACTAGATGCCTCCCCAGACTGAATTGGATCTTTCACATGACCCAGGAACACAAGCCACATCCCACATCATCTGTAGGCTCCATCAGTTCCTTTGAAGCCAGAGAAGTTGACCTGTGAGGAAGAAGCTGAATTTCTCTTTTGATCCCCTGAGTTCATAGGTAAGTTGAGAGGGCAGACCTTCTGCATAGACAGGTTGGCAGTACTGGCTGTCCTGGGGACATCATGGTTTCTGCAGGACCTGCACTTTAAGGGCCTTCTTCAGCTGCAACTGCAACAGATTTGCCTATGAACTGCAGGTGAAGAGGGAATAGACTGATGCAGGATGATTATTTGTCCGTCTTAATTGATTTTCTGCATAGGCTTCAAAGGTCGAGGAAGGAACTCAGCTGTTCCCGCTATATCTAAACTAAAAGCTCTTGTTCATGTAGGAAACATGAGTGAGAATGGGATACCACTACACGCACTTTGTGGGAATTGTTCTGTTTAAAAAATACAGTAGAAATTCTGTTAGAGACAATGAGTTGGTAGACTCTGGAGACTGCTGTTGTTAGGGCTGAGGAGAGCAGTGGTGTATAGGAGCAACCTGTTCTGTCACTAATTTAGAAGCCTAGATCTGTTGGCATAACATCCCCCTGGTTTAAGTTGTATGAAGGGTAAGAAAGACATCCCGTTCAGGCATTATTTGTCTGGATTTTGGAAATTCTTTAGTGAGTCGACGCTGACTTTGTTCAATGGTGATGCATAGTGGGCTCATACTTTCGAAGTTTGAAATGTGTTTAAAATACTGTGGTTTTAAAAAGCAGCAATTTTCAAATGCTTAATGACACAACCAAAACCTGCACCGATAAAATACCGACACCAGAACAGCTGTACTTAAGTCATAGTCATGGTTGGAAGTGGAAAAGCCAGAGTGCATATAGCAAGTATCAAGACCTGGTATCCTGTTTCCAGCCAAGAGCAGACACTTAGGGAAAAAACAACCTATAAGAACAAGGTAAACAGAAAGAAATACCTATCTTTATGCTTCCTCCAAGCTGCCAGATTTTTAAATACAATGCTGCACCTACATTTGTCCAGATGGACCCTACTTCCATGCATTTCTCTCTTTGCTCTTAAAATCCATTTATATGTTTAGTATACAAATTATCTTTATTCGGTAATGAGTTCTGTGGACAAACTGCAGATGTGAGAAGTTCTTATTTGAAAATATATGTTTCTGGTAATTTAATTTAGTGCCTTCTAATCCCAGTGCAATGAAAATCAGTGAATAAGCATTCAGGAATTTTTCAGTATGATAAAAAGTGAATAAACATTCACTAACTGTTTCATTCACTGCCTTTCTACACTGTATAGTGTCTTACACATATCTATTAATCACCTTGTCCAAGTTGAAAGGTTTAGCTGGGCTTCCCTTGTCTCCTCTTTTGGAGTTTGGGCAAGATTACTAAACATTGACGTTCTTGCATTAGAAAGACTCTGTACATCATGTATAGTCAGCCATTCACTCACCTCTTGTTTAAAATCACCACAAAAACAAGATTGCTGTAACACCACAAACAGGAAGCACCGTCAGCTGGGCAGAGCACTTAGTTACATAATGATGCCATTTAAATTCTTTACCATATTGAGACAGCAAAATGTGCCCATGAAATTCCTAACCACAGTTTAAAAAATAATTTATAATATTCTTTTTCTTTAAACAAAACAAAACAAAAGAAGACATGTTCCCTTGGAATTACAGCAAAATATGTATTATTTTCTTGACATCATTTAGGAATTTTGGAGTTGCATGTTAAAGCAAACTAGTGCATCAGCAGAATTAATGCTAGAAATGTTACAGGTCTTTGTCACAGCCACTATGTTATCAAGTAATGATAAAAATAAGTCAGGAAGATGGGTTTGGTAATTGGTCACAAAGACCAACATCCAAAGATAAAAAGTCTCTTTGTATACAGGGTACATTGCCCCGAGCTGGTATTACTGTGTAATTTTTTCAGATTTAAATTCTTGCATTGACAGGTTTTTCTGAAGAACTGCATTTTTGATGCTAAGTACTACAGAAGCTCCTACAGAAGGCTGCTAAGGAGAGAAAGGGGCAGGCATGATAGAGAAAACTGAAGACAGCAGAGCCTAATGGAGCACAAAATGAATTTTCTCTGCCAGCGGCAGCATTTGGCAACAAGGAAAATTTGCAAGTATTTTGAGGCTACAGAATTTGGGACCTTTGGGGCGCTGTCTTATTATCAACATAGTTGCTTTAGTCCAATTACACAAAATATTTCAACCAACTGGTTAACATTAAATGACAGCTGAAATGGAGACAAAGAAGAGAAGATTAATGCAGAAAAATAAAAACGAACCTGGTTTTAACAGCAATACTTGCAAGCATGCTTATATGTGAGGGCTAAAAAAATTTCCATGCACTATAGATGTTTCCATCTTTTATAATTCTCTTCCTCCAGACCTGACTGTATAGACACTGTATCTATGTGCAAGAACCTTTCCTTCTTCAGCTTCTGGGAAAGAAGTGAAGAGAAAAAAGTGATACTAAGGGGGTTTCAAAAGCTACTAACTAAACTCTACAAACTCTGAGTCTATAATGGGCATTCAAAACAAATATCTAATAGCCTGATAGAATTTAGGAAAAATGGAAGAAGGATGAAGCATTAGGCAGTGCTGGAAAGAGAGATATAACAAGTTATACAACAAGGAAGGACTGAGGGTGAATAGAAAGAGGAGGGATGGAAACTGAGGGAAGAGAGCCTTGCAGTGTGGTGACTTGAAGGGACAGACAGATTTGGAACCTGGTAGCAGAAAGAAAAAGGAGTAACAACAAAGAAAAAGACACTGAAGAAATAAAGATAGTAGTAAAGAACAGAAGAAAGACTGAATGAATTATGATTATGATAGACACATATTCTAGTTTTCTTTAAAAACAATGCATTTCCATGAAGAAGTATCAGTGTCATAAAGGCAAAAGCACTGTGATTTTGCAGAGCCAAACTAATGTAAATCAACATTGATTCTCTTTCAGTCGTGGACATAATTGGCCTCTTATTTGTTCAATGTTTTACTTTGGGTGAAATTTGGACCTCAGAGCACTGGTACAACCAGCTCTTATGTTTTATCTGGAAGTAATTTTAGAAGCTACCCCATTTGCCCTGCTGACGTCATACAGCAAATGATTTCCTCAGGGATTAAGTTTGAATGTGGACTGACAGCTGTGCGTTTGAATTTCTGGCTTTTGTTATTGCTGTAACATGATTTTAATGTATGTAGGTCAGAAGGATTAAAATAAAGCACATACAAAGAGTACAAATGTCAAATAGACACCCCCTTTTCATAAAGTTTAATGAAAACACTCAATATAGATTATGAATTCCATAAGATTTCTTTAAATCAGTAATAGTCATTTAGAGATGATAAGCATATCTTTTGTGACTGTAACCTGGCATTGCCTGGCATCATTAGGAAGTATTTATGGTTGAGCAACTTACTGTGCATTTACCACAAAAACATATTTGAGTTTCTTTTGAATATCACAGTACGTTTCAGAATCTTGAATATAAGGAAAATTTAAAATTTCCTGTTATATATATATATTTTTGTAGCTTATCTCTCATCTTTAATTCCATCTCATAACTTTACTCTAGATAACAAGAAAATGGTAAGAGATATTTCACAATAACAAAGAAGTTTTATAACCTGACTTGTTGCCATCTATTTAGGGATATAAAAGAAGGAAAGGGCAGTGTTAATAGGGTAAAGCAGAGTTAACAGAATGTTAGCTCTCTTCATTGATCAAACTGGCAAATAGGGTCTTCCCATCCTTTTATTTAGAACATAGATTAGTAATAGAGCTTTGTAGAAGACTGAATGAACCAGGGAACCAGTCTCTTTCTATCCTTTGTTGAGCAATCCACTGGCTGTGTAAGTAAAAGTCATACAAAATCCTACTAGTCATGATCCCACCTCTCACTAGTTCCCTTTCTGTCCAACTCCTACTCTGGAACATCCTTCATAAAGGAATCATGGATGTATAGGCTGAAAGAGATTTGCCTACACCAAACCATTTGCAGAAAATCCTCTGGCAAAGCTCATGAAATGTGTCAGATTTTTTCTTAAAGAAGGTACAAAGCTGGGACCTCAGTTTCATTTGTAGAACGGCTGCATGCTAGTGCTGTAGGTCAGGGCACTGCTGGGCTGGGCAGAGCTGTGGGGGGCTGGAGACAGGCACTGCTGTGGCATTGCCAGGGCTGCTTCTGCAAGTCGTTTTGTCCCATATTTCATGTGTCACGCACAACCTTCCACATTGGTAGTGGGATCAGAGACTTAATGAAAAGTCTTCAACTTCTTATTATAATCTCATAGTCTTATATTTTTTATAGGAAGATTTCAATTTTGCATATACTATAAAAAAAACAAGGTTTGTGTTTTGTTTTGTTTTGTTTTGTTTTTGTTTTGCAAGGATTTCAGGGCAGGTTGCTGTTCCAGATGGTTTATTAAGTCTGACAAGACTTGGTTTTACGCTGTAGTGTAGTTTCTTGAAACTATCCCCATCCTAACTGTACAAGAACACAGTGACAGAAGGGAAGACATATTTATAAACAAAATATAAATTATTTCTTATCCTTAGGGGAACAAATAAGCATCTCCATTCTCCTAATAGCAGCATCTCCACGCTGCTATTAAACACCAGAGGAAAAAAAAAGCAAGACGGCTCTTTCAATGTACTTAGGCTTTATTTATTCGACCATGTACTTGTTTCATTTGCTGCACAGTCCCTCATTACTAATTAGATACCTACCTGACAGAAAAACTCCTTTCTCCTCTCAAGGACAGGCAGGTGCTGGGGCTTGTGTTGTATATGCCAGGTTAGTTTAACTGGCCACGGGGTGTCACTGTTCGACAGAAATAAACTTTGGTATGCTAAAAAACCAGACACTTTCTTGTCTTGCAGGCTAGAAGTTGCAGGTTTCATTCTACGTTCATCTTCCTTATCTGGTCCCTCAGTGGATGGAGCTTTAAAGAATATTTGTGAGTGAATTACTTTTGTTTTGAATGGATTTTGCTTTCAAGTTGTGGTGATAATTTAAAATTTTTTTTTAACAAAAGGCAAGGTTAAAAAATGAGAAAAATAACTACTGAATATTTGGAAGATGCTGTGCTGCTAGAAATTGTCAATCAGATTTATTTTCTGGTATCCGAATCCAAGCTGCAGATCTTACAGTTGCATGTTGGGGAGAAAAAATATAGCTGAATTAATAGGTAAAACCTGTTCCTTCAGTTTTTTCAGCATAGATTATTAGATTTCTACTGTTTTTCGGGCCAGCATAGAATCCTACTGAGGCTTGTAGCTAGATGTAAGGGAAAAAGTCTGATCTGAAATTGGCCAAAATTATAAAACAACTCTTCAAGAAAAAAAAATCTCTCAGGAAGCTTAAGCACACCTACTTATTTAAAAGAGAAAATACTTTGGTACTCTTGAGAGAATATTTTGGTATAACTTTAGAATCTCTGATCCAGATGATAAGAGGAAAGTAGAAAACAAAATAAAATATATTTTCCGTTTTAAAAGGTAATGTAATTGAGTGCCATGCCCTTACAGTGAACAGCTGAGGAGTACAACCAATTAATTAAAAAAAGGGGTAGTAACTGTGAAAAGGAGGATAAATTAATCCCAGGGAACTGGGAAAATGAAGACAGTAACTCAATGAAATGTACATTCTGAGTGGAGTAAAATCATTGAGTGTGATAGAGATCAAAGGATTTATTGCCTCCTGTCTAATAGCAATGGAAGGATTTATTGCCCCCAAAACCTGTGGCTTCCAAAAGAATGTACTTACCCCAGTGTCTGCTAAATGTGGATAAATTCCTTCCCTCACAAGCTCTCTAAAATGTGGAAAGATTTACTTCCTTCTGAACAGTCTGCCTCAAATAAGCAGCTACAAAGTATGCCACAGATGGTGAATTTTCCTTCTCTTTAAGGAGGGAATTTCACAGAAGGGGCCTAAAATCAAATAAACATTTATTCTGAGCTTTAAAAAAGAAATACAACTTAGAAAATAAAATCAGTGAATCTGCATAGGCTAATTAGAAAGACTCTTGAGATAAGGTATTACTAGAAAATGATGATATAAGGCAATCTAATATGGGGATTCAAAGACAAGATTATCAAATGTATAGATATTTCACTATATAATGGAAGTTTTAAACTTCTGAAGTTGTTGTGTAACATAGCCATGATGATCTAAGGGTATAACCAAAACAAGTTGCACAGGAGCTTAGTAATTTATCTACTTGCACAGCTGGGAAACCAGACAAGAGTTCAGGCATCCGCAATTTGCTTCAAGAAACAACAAACATCAAGCCACAATTTTGCAGCTTCTGTTTCAAATGCAGGAAAAAAAGGTTTGTGTGCCCAAAAGCAAGCCTACAGTTTTCCAACTACATCACTGGGCTAATAAAAGATATTTACTCTTCCCATAAATCTTTTCTTGCTATCATTAAAATGTTAGAATATGTTTAAAGCTTTCAGATGTTACTGGTTGTTATGTAATAAAGAAGTTGATTATACATAAAACACTGCTTGTGTGGAATAGCAGTCAGGTTCAAAGAATCAGTAACTTCAGAGACTATGAGGATAAATGAGAGCTTGACCAAAAAATGGAAGCTGAAGTTGAGCATGCCTCCAGCTAAGCAATTCTGTCTGCTGTCAGGCTTTCCAGATCAATTCCCAGCTGCCAAGAGTTATTACAGGCCAGAAAGGTGGAAGTGCACAGAAGAAGCACCTGGTCAGGATTTTTTCCTTTTTTTAACTCAAATTTTGTACAGGAATACTGAAGTTACGGTAATGTTTGTTGGAAAGCAGTTTCAGTGCTAAGATGGGTATCTAACAGAATGATATCAGAATGCCTAGACTGTCTGACTCCCACCTGGCTCAGATGTGAGCCTGGCACACCTAAGTATCAGCTTGGAAGGTGTACTTACCTAATTCCTCCTCTGGAACCTGTAATAAAAATAACTTGTAGTAAAGTGCTAAATATTTGCCAATAATGGCAAATAATGAGCTAGTGAGAAATGAAGAGAAATCAGTGACTTAAATATCATGAGCAGTGACTACTTAGATGCAGTAAAATGGACCAACAGAGGGGGAAGGGGTGAGGAAGTCTGAACCTCAGTGTAAACCATAGGAAAGTGCTGATACAACTTAAATGAGTTGAAGACAAAGGCAGGAAAATTGTGTTCTGGCGCTTTCCACTTCTCTGACAAGTGTGCCCGAGGTTCATTAGCTTCTTTCTCACCCCTGCAGCCTCCTGGTGCCAGTGTGTGGGCACCTCCACCCAAAACAGATGCTATTGCCACGAGAAGTGTTTATCAAAATGATTTTTGACTCTCTTGTGGCACAAATATCCAGGAAGAGGACAGGTTGAGGAGGCAATCATAAGAAAGCTGGAAAACAGCATGCTTGTCTCGTTTCATGCAGATGAGGGAATGAATGGCCTCACTCTCACTTTTCACACTGGCCATGGCTCCCAAGTTTGTGTCAGTATGTTGACAGATGATAGGAACACCACAATGGGTGGCTACAGCCTATGGTCTGTTAGAAAATAATGTCACAACCATCCCTGTCTAGTTTTATTGCTCTTTGATCTCCTGACAACCTCAATTACTCATTTTTTTCCAAGGTCAGCCTTCCCAAAACCTAGTAGATGCTCAGTAGTGATGAGATGCTTGTTTGTCCACCTCCATTTTATTCAGTCTTCCTGTCCCTCCTGCATCTCCTCGTCCAAAGCAGACATTGGCTGCATCTCTGGGAAGTGGAGCTCTTCTCCAGGTGCTGGCCTTGGTGGGTCGACATCCACAGCAGCCAGGGCAGATTGGTATGTGTCTGGACAAGTGTAGGGCTGTGAAAGGCACATAGGTGTTCAAAAGGGAGATGAGACATTTTAATTTGTTTTAAAAAAATATCTTTCCTTGCACCTGTATTATCCCCTATTGTAGTACCAAGCTTATAACTGCCTGGTAATAGCAACACTTCATCTCAAAAAGAATCAGATTTGAGAAAATAAATCTTCTAAACAAACACTGGGAGTTGTCTTCAAGCTGCTATATAATACTGAAAAGAGTATATTAGGGAGTGATTGCATTTTGGAAAATTACATTACACAGATATATTTATTGTCTATACATATTGTTGCTGTGTTTATGTTTATATATATGCACAGAGACACATAGACATTTCTAACGGAGCAATTCAGAAACTGAATTTCAATATAGAGTAGTTTTCATCTCAAGAAGCAATAGTGATATTTTTAAACTACTTTTTGAGTGATAGGATATTTTAAAAAATATATTTCTCTTAGCCTGCATGAGCACACTAGAATATTTTGATGACAACTGTAGTCCAAATGGCAAGGTCCTGTTACAAGGAATTCATCACAGATGTAGTCCTTAGGCCAAATTATGACCAAAAGAAGACTGAAAATAAAATGTTAGGAAACAGCTGATATGTTTTAATTTATGAAATGCAAAGTAGGCACATTCAGTAGGTTCTGACATATTTTTACTTGCTAGTATCACTGTGGGGCAATGCAGGAGCCATCGGTGGAAAGTCTCAGCTCCCATCCCTCTCCCCTTTGGCAGCTGTTGACCATCATTTCTCAATCAGGTCCACTTCTTCAGCATGTCAGTGAACTTCAAAACATTTCTCCAGATGGCCACTGAAGTTGGGAGCAATGAATGCAAGCTGCATATTAAATACCTGATTTCCTTGTGCAAAGTTTGAGCCTACAAATTCATGCAGTCCTGGGAGGCGTGGGTGGGTGGTTGCAGCTGAGGCAGGGAAAAGGCAGGATGAAGTGTGGAGGAACAGGACAATGACAGTAATGGCATGTCATACACATGAAATGATTATAATTGATTACTGTGGGATTTGAAGCAGGTCCTATGCCTTAGATTCTCACATAGGGGCTGGCCTTGAAGGTTTTGCAGGTCCTCTTGCCTCAAGAGCATCCCCTGGGACCCTCTGCTCCATGGCATACATGTCCATGCAATGCTGCCTCTGGCCAGAGTATCTCTTCTTGTCTGTGAAGATTGCTAACTTTTCAGATCCCTTTAGAAAAGATTGCATATCTTTTTCTGGCTCCTGTCATGGGACTTGTGTCACCGAGGGAGAGGCAAAGAACATGCTTTGTGTTTTCTCAGCACTTATGATTTCTGTTGTGTTTGTGAGGTCCTGGTCCTTGCAAGTGCTATGTAAGCCAAGACCAGCTTTTTATCACTATCAACAAATGACATTTTTTCAGGACTCATTAGGGATCTAATCTCAACATATGGTTCAAGTGGTCAAATGAATTGCTCTCTGAATACTGTTAAATGCTGTTGATAATTTATCTGTGATTATGATGTGATTTTAGGCAATTGCATCACATATAGATATCTAAATGTAGGTACATAACCTTAGGTGTTTAAACATTAATGGAATGACAGTCTCTGTTCTTCAGAAACTTCTTTTATGACTGTTGTCAAGCAGTTTTTTCTTACCACATTTGTACTCTCTCTCCATTTCACCCCTCCCAAAAGACAAAGCAGACAAATCAGGTCAATAACTGTAACTTCCATACACTTGCATGCTCTTTCAGTTGTAGCGTACATATTCCCAGTCACACTGGTTATAGAAGACTTCTGAATTTCTTCAGTATATACTGAATCTATATTAAACATACAGCTTGTCAGAGCCAAAATTTATTTCCTCTTCATTCGAGTCTAGCTCTAAATCATTCTCTCTTATTGCATTGGAATTTGACCTTGCCTTGATTTATTTTTCAGGAATTATTAAAAAGGGTGCCATCTCAGTATTCAGCTGAAGTTATCCAAGCAAAAGTAAAGTAAAAGACCCGGGTCCTAAATAGTGTCCTATTTGGAATGTGTTAACATCCCTTCATAAGACACAATGTTGACATTTCTGGGAGAGGATTGCTTCCAACAAGGCTTTGTTTGGTCTATGAACCAGGATAACAGGAAGCCCCAGGGCTGCCAGGTTGAGTGAGGGTGGCAAATAAGTGGGTCTTGAGCAATCTAAGTACAGCTTTCATGCAAGAGCTGTGAGAGAGCAGGATAAGCCTTCTGACTGATCTTCAGGAAGGATGAGATGGCCTCCCTGTTCCAACCCCATTACACTGAGGTGTGGTGGGACACATCCACTCCAGCAGGAAGCCATGGTTGCCAGAGTGTCCAGAATTCCCCCACTCTGAAGCATATGGTGGCTGGTGGGTCTTGGCCATCTGAACAATTTATCTGAATTTTATAGATCCAGAAGAGCAGCAATCTCTACTGTAAAGTGGATGCGTCTATACCACTACTGCACAAGGTGACAATTCCATTCATGCATTGCATGGCTATTGGAGTTTAACAGTGTTGTGATAACACCCAGTTAACTATGGTGAAATGCAGTGTTGGGATAACAGTTCTCAGATGTTTACCCAGGCTCTCCCGAGGAACTTTACTGGATATAACAAAATTCTACTCAAACAGAGAAAATATGTTCAAATCTGAAGGAAAGCTTGCACATCCCAATGTCAAAATGCTTTTCAGCCTTTTTTTTTTTTTTTTTTTTTTAGTTGAATCAGTGGACTATATTTTTCCTGCAAACCTTTCGTCTCATGAAGAATTTATGGCTTCACAACAATCAGCTCACATCTGTGTTGCCTGCAGGACAGCCCCAATTGTATATGGACACTTTGTTGCCTGATATCTTGCATATTATTTATTTACAGTTTCTCTTACTAATCACTATTTTTAAAATATAGTTTTTAATGTTTGCCTCCAAGTAGGAATCTGATTTAAGCCATAATTTTATCGGGACACAAGGACTGCTAGGTCACACTAACATTAGAGAAGGACCCTCAGGAAAAAAGATGTAGTTAATACAAATATGAGATTAATAGCACCTGAACTGACAACTAGACTTTCGGTCTTCTCCACCTGGCTTAGGAATTCAGGAAGCAAAAAACTCATCATATCTGGTAGTCCTGGGCTATTACAGATCCACTGAGTGGATCACAGTGACCCAGGAGTCCTTCAATCAAATTGTTAAAATCCGAGATGAAAATGTAGCCCATATTTCCTTCAGGTTTGTAGTACTGCTCTCCAAGAAAAGCTCTAAGTACTTTTCAACAAGTTATTTCATTGTGGTGAATTCATGATACTGTGGTATATTCTGCAGTTTATTTGTCCCCAGAATAATTTATTGGTTGGTATCAAGAACGAGTACAGATATTTGGATTTTGTTGCTGAATCTAAAAGGATAGTATGGAAAGGGAATCGCTTTTCGAATGGACAAACAATGTACAAATCTTTCCTGTGTTGTTAAACATTTCTGAAATTCCCGCCCTTTTCCAAAGTCTGACTGGGAAGACAGAGCAGCTGGCTAGCCACATGAACTCTCTGGTGGGGATGAAGAAGCCTGCTGGTTATTGTGCTAAGCCATTTGGAAGTGACAGCTTGCAGGCTCTTGGGATGTACAGACACAGGAAAGAGGAGTTCAAGCCTGTTGGAAGCTGGTAACGTCTGTGTGAGGAGGAGAGGGGATGAAGTGCAATCTGTGGTATGAGAGAAAAGTGACAGTCCTAGATTTCCAGCCAGGTTGTTCTGCAGTACCTACTCCCCCTATCTGATTTGTTGTGTGTCAGCCACGATACCACAGAGAGCTGTCTCTATGGAGCTTACCTATCATTGCTCTCTGATATGTTCCTGTAAATGACTAGTCAAAAGTTTTGCTACCTCCTCTACCCTCAGCATTGAGGTTGAGATGTTTATGGTACACAGGTAACCTCAGACCTCTCATTTCAATACTACAACAGGCCTGGCAAGAACGCTTAGTGCACTAGGTCAGTTCTACTCAACTAATTTTCAGTGAAGTCTCTGGAGAGTTGTACCAACCTGATCAGAATTTGCTCAGCAGGAAGCAACACATCAGCTCTGTCACCTCAGTGAAGCTGTGCTACACTCACAGTGGGAAACAAAGA
This sequence comes from Megaceryle torquata, assembly GCA_024611175.1. Lineage (NCBI taxonomy): Eukaryota > Metazoa > Chordata > Aves > Coraciiformes > Cerylidae > Megaceryle > Megaceryle torquata. Next base: position 116,491 of record JANIJG010005692.1, read on the forward strand.
GCTTGGCATTGTGCAGGTGAGAGGTCTGAAAAGGAGGGAGAATGAGTATGGAGGAGGTTTCTCTGGGATCCTGCCAAAATTCCCGGGTGATTTCTATCTAGGTCTGGAGTCCCCTATTTCAATTTTCCTGCTCCAATCCTTTCAGTCCTTCTGACTTGTAAGTGGATCCTCTGCTATGGATATTATCTGTCATTCTGTACATTTCTGATCCCTCTCTGTTCTCAAAAGACAGAATACTTGTTACAAGTTTGTTTTGTGTGTATTATTCAAGATATAAAGGAAACTGCAACAAAGGTAACCAGAAAAGAAGCAAGAACTTTCCAAACATAAACACTTCTTTACCCAGGCTCATGAACAAAATACATCAATTATTTTCAAAGTCACAATTCTTTCTAATTATTAAATGACTCCTCAGCAGTGTCAACTTTCTCAATACATGTTTTAGTCTTGCCTAGTCTTTTACAGACAAAAAAAACTTATAAAACTGGATTAACCAGCTGACTTTTGCCAGTTCTGGCCTTATTAAAACAAATGGGTCATATTTACCAAGCCTTCATATGATCACAAAACACAAAACGCAGGTTTTTATTTCCACTATGGAATACTGTTATTTTAGCACAGATTCATCTTTAATGAAAAGCACAATTTGCTTCCGTATTTGATGATGCATTTATGTATTTGGATGGATAGTAGTGTTTTTTTGGTTTTTTGGGTTTTTTTGTGGGGTTGTGTGTGAAAGACAGTTTATACTGCAAAGGTTAAAGGATCTCCTTCTATACAGACCAAACCAATGTGTTTTCAAGGTAACCAAAGCCAGTCCAAATGGGACAATGCAGCAGAACCTGCTGTTATAAAAGGAAAAGTTGCTAGTTCAGAAATTACTAATGTAGAAGTAGGAATATCAGAATTGACCAAGACAAGTGATCTACCTTGAAATATACATTAGATCTAAATGCAGAAAATGATAAAATAGAAAATAAAAAAATTTCAAGGATGCAGCCTCCTGAACTTCTGTGAAGCTCAAGTACCAGTTGAATTTTGTGTTGTTGCACACCTGATGTGCTGGATGGCACACTGACATCTAGTGGGAAATGAGTTTCCTGCACATAAGAGCCTTCAAATCACTGTGCTAATATTATCATTATGAAAATGTTTATGCAACAATATCTCAGGTGTACAGATGATGCTCCTAGGTGCCCCATTTTCTGACTGTAAAGCATTGCAGGAACTCACTGCACAAAACAAGCAACCCTATAATCTGTCGTCTTTTAAGAAAGCATAAAGTGCCTGGCTTGCCTGCTGGGGTAATCAGCAGATGGAGCACTTCACTCACAGAATACACTCCAGCAGGCTATCACAAAATTTGGCTAACTCTGATGATGTAAATTGTACTTGGTGGTAGTCTTCGGGTACTGTTAACCTGGATAATACTGGACCCTCTTATATGTGCAGTCTAACTTGATGATGATATTTTAATGATGTTGGAGAGGTCAAACATGTTGTAAGAGCATGTGTTGCTTTTGCACTTTCCAGCAATTTAATTTGTCCAAGGAATAGTAACAATTTGTTCTTTTTCCTCCCCAAAGCATGAAATATTGTAATGCACTCAGAGCTTTAAAAGTTTGCAAATTTTGTGGAACTCAACCATAATTCAGTCCTTAGAAGTGGATCTTTTGTCAGTATTCCAGAGCTGCTAAGACATTTTGCTGATGAGTCATAATTCTTTCTTTTCAAAATGTTGCTGGCTTTAAAATGGAAAATTTTCAAAATGTTGCAGGCCTTAAAATGGAAATTAAGAAGGCCATTATAAACTTCACTAAGAAAGAAAAAAAAACATGTGCCAGCACTGTAAAAGACAGTTGTTACATTGCTAGACAAATGAATGCACATTAGAGAAGAACAAAAAAAGGGCATGAAAGATAGAATATGACACAGATAAAGTCTGTAATAAAAACATATGAGAAAAAAGGAATCAGAAAAATCATGAAAGGAACATTCATACTAATTTGGTGAAGGGAAAGGACAAAATTCAAAGTAAAGAGACTGTGTCTAAAATGACTCTCCTCTCACATCTTTCATTCTGCCTAGTGGCCCACTGCTAAGAGTCACACATATTGCCTTCTCACAATTCCCTGAAGTGCTATCAACTGTGATTACTGCATGCGGTCATGTGTTCTGTAACCTTGAGCCTTGTCCCGTTAACTTTCACTAGTATATGAGACTTGAGATTGCTGAACTGCTCTTCTGGATTTAGGCACCTAAATTTAACCTACTCTCCAAACAAAAATCCTGTCTCCCAGTTTCTGAAGTGAGATTTGGGTGAACTGCATGTGTTAGGGCCCCAGACTAGGGAAACAAAAAAAAATTCACATTGTCTTTCTGCTACTTAGAGCATTGAAACCTAGAAACCCTTCCCTTTGTTACTGAAACTAAAGTTACTCCTCTGTGCATGTCCAGAACTGCCCCAGTTCAAATATCCCCATGCTTTCTTCAAACTCATGGCTAATCATAATCCAGAAGTTTTAATATAATTATGAATTAAATCCAGACTCATCTTCACTTTAGTCCTCGACTGGGTTTGTTTGCAGAACAAACTGCACACCTGCTACTAGAACAAGACCTACTGAAAAATGTGAGTGCAGCTGATTACTTTTAAAGGGCAACTGGAAGAGATATTGCCTGATATTTATACCAGCGTCAGACAACTCTGGCTCAATGAATGAGGATTATTTTTCTGTGTAGTGACACAGCTTCAATAAGAAGGATGGAGACTCTTTAACTCAGACGACATAGCCTAACAGTTAGGGCACCCTTTTAGCAGATGTGTCCCTGCAGGCTGTGGCAAGAACTGATTCTGGGTCTGGCTTCCTTGACAAGTGCTTTAGCTCAAGACTGGGAAAATGAAACAATTGTGTAAAGACTTTTAGAATGGAAAAACACCATTGCTCCTGACATTACCTTTTGTATTTCTAATGGCAGAAAAAGGCATCTCCTACAATGGTGACATGCATTTAAAACACAAATGATTCACACAGAACCTGAAGGGAAAAGAGGTGGAATAAAAGCAATTAACCAACAAACCTGTGTGTGCATCCAAACCAGCTTGCAGTAGCACTCCAATACCTCATTGGAGAGCCAATGTAAAATGGGACAGATATAAAAATGGAAAAATACGAAGTGCCCATCTCATTCTGACTGAGACTTGTATAAATTGCATATTCAGGCCCTTCACAAAACTTCACAAGGTTGACTGCTGTCACTCTGCTTTTAACAATGAAATTTAGGGATAAAAGATCTGCAGGTGTGCTGCAAATAGTATGTTTGTGAGTTCTTGCATGAGAACTAAACAAGCTAAGTCTATTGAAAGTCATTGTGAGAGCTCTGAAATTGTCTGTTTCAAATGGGTGGATTTTAGAGGAAGCAATGATTATGTCTTTAGTGTAAATGCAGCACTCTAGGCAGTAATGAGCCTCCCCAATCCTAAGTGAAATCTGGGAGGCCCAAAAGGATCTGAGAAGAATCAGCAGATTTACATAGTCACTCCCACTCACAGTTAATTTTATCTGACCTTCTCTTGCATAGAAAATTTACAGATTGATACCATTGAAAACTTTGAACTACAGGAAATTAAGAACATTTGTAAAAGCAATGAAAACTTTCTGTGTCATTTTGTAGCTCCTGTGGAAGCCAGCATTCCATAGGAAAGAGGACTGATATAGCAATAATACCATGCATAACAAGAGTTGAAGACAGCAGTTTGAGTATAAAACTATGTACCACAACCAGAAATAGGGGAAATAAACAGAAGTAATTGTAATTTAGTAGTTTTGATATGCACAAAATTGTAAAGAATGTAACGGAAAATAAAAATGGTTGTTCTGATTCAGATGAAGGCTCATACAGTCCAGTGCTCTTCCACTGATCAACAGCAGATGTTTAAAGACATAATGTGAGAAGTCAAACAACTATACAAATGCTTTTCACAGTATACAGTTCTGGCTTTAGCTACAGGAAACTAAAGGTTTAAGGAAAAAAACCCACATGGCTTATACGACCAAAAAGAAATATGAGAAAGTTTTGAAGTGTGAAGAAAACCCTAAAATAATATAGAAAATTCTAGTTAATGATAAGGCTCAGAGGGCAGAAATGTTCAGTCACTATTCTTGTTCTGCATTTAGAGAGAAGAGGGTGATGTACTCATATGATGAGAAGATGATAAAGTACTTTCTAGAGTTGTCTTCATCAAGAACCATGGAAGACATCATAGCAAAGTTGATCACTATTTTAACAATTTACTAAGAGGAACAATGTGGAGAACTTTTGGTTTTTTTGCTTACACAGATGCAATTTTGGGCTCATACCTTTGCACAGAGGACTCTGTTATTGCTATTCTTTCTGGTATTTCTCAGAATAAGCACAGTCTGATACCTTATAGTCTGGTATAAGGATTGCAGTTTCCAGCTCCTCTGTCCCAGTGCCATTACTTCTTGGAAGCAGATATTGCCCTTCATTACATAGTATTTAAATCCTTATCTCTTTACCAATCTGAAGATGTTTCTGATCTGTGGAAGCAGAGGATGGAAAATATGTAAAGGTTTTTGATGATCAAGTCACAAATTTGGTAATAGTGGTAAAAATAGTTGCTGTAATGCTAAGCCACCTATAGCCAGCTTTCCTGGCGGATAGTTCAGGGGGTGTGCTGAAGACCTCACATAGCCTTGTTGTAACACAGAGGATGCTGTGATGAGCTTGGCATGCTAGGCAGAGATGTCTGTAAGGTGGTTGCCAGTAAGGCACTGAGACTCCATGAAGAAAAATTGTGGGTTTCTAATGAGGGCTTTTTTACAGAGTGGTGAAGGGAAAAGGGTATCGTGTGTCAAAATATGACTGTAACAACTATGCTTCTAGCCACAGTAAACTCTGAACAAAATTTCATCAGAAATTTCTAATGCTTCGAGGGAAGTTTTTCCATCACCTGACACTTTGGTCTATGAGATGAGATACAAGTAAAAAAACTCATCATACTCTTATAACATGCAGTCAGCTGATACTCTGTATCTAAAACCTATAAAATTCGACTAGCAAATAATATAGGAAAATGATAAACATTGCAAATCACGGCTTCAGTGTGTTGGGTGGCCATTTAGAATATGTTAAGAATTCATATGTCATGAGACTAAAATATGATAGTGAATATTCTTGCAAATTTTTAACGGTCTGGAGACATAGTGATTGAGAGGAGAAAAGAAAGGTATAGCTAACATTCTTAAAGAGGGAATATCTAATTTAAAGAGACATTGCAGATAGGAAAGAAAATGAGAACATCAGTTGTAACTGATCAGAGAACTGAAAAAGGGCACTGGGAGCTCAGATACTATAGAACATCTGCTCATCCTGGCTCTATATTCAGTTTGTCCATAGGCAGTGTGATGACTCTTGAAAGCTTTGGTGGCAGCTATGGAGCCCTGTGCACAACTAATGAGTAGGATTTGTCAATATCCTACAAAGAAAGAAGAACCTATGAACCTGAAGAATCACAGAATTGCAGAATTGTCACAGTTGGAAAAGACCTCAATGATCGCCATGTCCAGCAAAAAAAACCCCCAAAAAACCCAACCCCCCCAGATTTACGTAATTCCATCGTAGGCATCCATCACCAGAATCTGTCTGTGTTTCTTGAGGAAAGTCAACTTAAGCAACTGTGGATACAAATGTTTCCTTTCCTTTTATAACTCCAGGGTATGTAGACATAAAGAGTAGAAGTTCACCACTGCTACAGAGGTTATTTGTGGATTTTCAGAGTTTCAGATTTGGACATTTTTGTTGGTGTTGAATTTTACTAATTGAGCCTTGTCTAATGCCATAAAAAACCAGTCTCTGTCACCAGCAATTGATGTATTTTGTCCTTACTTCCCAGTGTAATTACTAAGGCAATGGTGCTCAGTGTTTGCCTTTTCCAAAAGCTTCTAGTTCTACACTTCCAGTTCCTTACTTCCAGTTCTACAAAACAGTGTACTGATGTACTACAAAACAGCGAGCCATCTATATCAGACAATTATATGGCACCCTGTATCCCCAAACTCAAACCCACTGTATTTACATTTAAATGAATACTTTATTTGACAGTGTCATTACCAAAGCAGTCTCTGAAATTAAGCAAGTATTTAATCCTCCAGAAAGATTAACAGTCTTTCAATCCCAGGAGTCTGAAAAACCTGTATCTGTAAAACATATCTAGTGGTAATGTGCAATCCATATGCATGTCAAATCAGTAAGATACTTGAGCCTCTGTGAATGTAAACACATATGCCATTCCTTTTCCCCTTGACCCTGAGACCTTGTACTGAAGACAAAAGTAGTCTCTAGTTGAGCATGTTGGATAAAACATCCCAAATGGCCAGGCTCATTTAATATAAGAATGCTTCAGAAATGCACCAAGAGAAAGTCCCTTGGTTCAGAGATGTTGTGTTAGCAGGAGGACAGTGTGTGTTTGTTTGTGTGTGTGTCTGCATCCAGTGATGTGGAAAGAGGTCTCTCTTGCCTTCAGCTTTTCCATTGTCACAGCAAGTATGTGAATTTTCTGAATTGTCCCATGTTGTTTAGGTTTACTTTCAAAAACCATGGTAAGATAAGGGGAGATCCCCAAACTAAAGAAGCTTGCTTCTACCCATCCCTACTAATGTTCTCAACTATAAGGGAAAAGGGTATCTGCTTGCCTAGGTATAGGAATTGTAAAGTCATAAATCTGCCTTGAACTTCACTAACTGTACCAAGCAGCCTGTGCTTGTCCACTGTAAGTGATAACTAAAGGCAGCCTCCAAACAGCAGACCACATGAAGACTATGAATGCAATTAATTCAGCCAGAGATTTTCACTTGTTGGATATAATTCTGGGGAGCTCGTGACAAGTTAGGTTAATTGTTCCTATAGCGGCATTTATTCAATTATATTCTTTAGCTTCCTTGCTCCTCATTATCCTTCTCCCATCATATTACTATTATATATGTGTAGAAGACATTTTGCAAAGGCGTAACACATTTTCAAGCACTAGGTTTACCATATGCATGCAGTCTGCCTGTGATGCATAAGTACTAATACTTCTTTGCTGTGTGTGTATAATTAATCCATTGTGAGTGAGAAACGCAGCATGTGCTGTATATGTACAGAATTGTTGTGTCATACTTCTTCACTGATCTATTGTTTTTGGAAACCACTGGGTCTGCTGAGCAGTCACGATGCATTTTTTTCTCAGCATGCACAATAAATATGGTGGCCTTAGGAATATGTAGACATACCACTAGAAATCCCATTTTCTGAAAACCAGTTATCATTTGAAGTACATTCTTTGTTCCCAAAACCATTGAGGAAAGAACTTTGATAATGGCATCAAGAGCCTGCAGCTTGCCAGTTGACTGGACAACTTGGTGTAATTGTTAGAGACCCACAGTTCATCAGTATGGTCTTGACAGAGAACAAGAGAAAATAGGTTTAATTTTGGTTTTGGACCTTAGTTTTGTACTGGGCATCCAGAAACTTAGGACAGACTCTACAGATCTGTAAATCTCCAGTCCCTCAATATGGTATATCTGGCACCACTGAAAGTCATCCCCTCTCCTCAAGATGGTATGGTTATGTCATTCTGCAATGGACCTCCTGCTCCAGAAAGGCTCGTGTACCTACAAGAGTAGGGAATTGCTTGATAACTGTCACATCAGTCTTTAATATTTTGTCCTTAGTCTCCCTATTGATTATTCTCTTGTAATATCTGTAAGATATTTAGATCTCTTTCTGTCCAAAGAAGCCACAGCAGAAGTTTGAATTGTATAAATGGACCAAAAAAAATAATGTTAGGGTGAGTTGTGTTAGGTTAACAATTGGACTTGATGGTCTTAAAAGATCCCTTCCAACCAAAATGATTCTATAATTCTGTGAATTTCCCCACAACACACTGCAGCAGAACTCCTACAAGATATTGTCTGCACAGGCTTGAAAGGTTGATCTGTTCACAAATCTTTGCATCTCATATAAATACCAACATAAAAAGTGACATATTTTGGCAAATCTGTGTTGACAACAAAGGAAGTTCTACTTGGTTCTGGCTTGTAAATTACATGTCTGACATCTCAGGCAGATTGTGTGGACAGAGAGAATCAGTTAATCCAAGCTATGGATCTCCAATCAAGGGTATCTGGGTATATTTTTATAATATGCAATATATAAGAGTTTAGACTAGAGCACCCAATTGTTACTTCTGGCCTTCAGTCTAGCTGTAAATCACTAATTGATGTGCATAAACTGGAATCTGTAGGGATTTTGCTGTTGGCTGAATATTTAGATTTTCTCTCCAGTTGATTATCATCCTCACTGCTGGTAGAACCAGAAAGGGAACTGCTCTGTGCCAAGTGTCAAAATTCTTGTGAGTAACTGGGCAATAACAGAAAAAGGGCCAACACTGTTAAATATTTTAAACTTTTCAATAGATTGACATTTAGCTTCTCTTAGTTGTCATCAAGTCTCTTCTTTCACAGCAAAGCAATACACTTTTATTTCTTTTGTGATAAACATTTAAAACCCCCTGAAGTTCTCAGCAACATAGAGACTAACTTGACTCCCAGATTCTGTTTTGTCTAAGAACTACAACAGTTTGGTCTCATGCCCTGTGTAAACTTTTGTCCATTCCTGAAAGACTTTACTGAATACAGACTCAGGATGATATGTTATTGTCAAAAAAGTTTCTCCCTCTTTTTGTTTTGGTGTTTAAATGGCAATATAATAAATGTATTAAAGAAAAAAGGTGTAAGCTGAACAAGAATAGAAATGGCAAGAGAACTCTTGGAAGCCTTAGGAACCTAAATGTCTCCTTCCAAATTCTGATATTGATCTCTAACACCAATGTAATATAAACAGAACCATATGGAGAAAAGTTCTGATAAAGCATTTAGATATTTTAACATTTTGTTTCATTGTGGTTCTGAAAGCCTCTAAGTCTCCAGAAGAGCTGTTGCCCTAATCCTAGAGAAAGCTGATGATGGCTGAGCTAGGTACATATCTCTTACTCTGGTATAAAATTGATTAAGTGAAGTTGTTAACACAATGATTCACATCAAGCTGGTGGGCAAAATTACCACCTTCCGCTAAACTGCCACCTCTGCATGGTCTCTGATCTAGTAGACTTAACCATGACAAGCTGTAAACTCTAGCAGTTCAGCAGTTGCTTCAAAAGAGGACCAGTAGTTCAGGCAGTTGGAAGAAGATGCACAACAAATAGATTAAGTTTGCCAGGTACCCCCCACTTAGAAGTGCAAGGAAGACAAAACTAATTTGTTCTCTTTCTGAGTGCTTAATTGATACAGAGCATTTATCTCCATTTAAATACAACAGATTTAAATATAACATTTAAATATATCAAATGAAATAAATTTATCTGATTTTTACAGAGGTTTCAGATATTTCCTTTATAAAAACAGGCTTTAAATGGTAATAGTTTAGTTAAAATGACAGATTTGTGCTGAAGAGAGTTTTTTGTCTTCCGTGGGGTAAGACTTTTTATAAAGTTTTAGCAATAAGCAGGCACATCATGAGACAGAGACTTTATTTAAGCAACAGTGTTAAGGACATGATGATAATGAGAATTGCCTAGCTGAAATCAGTAGGATTACTCATGTTTTTAAGTGAACAGTTAGTGAGGAGTCTGACACAGAACCCATTAAAATTCAGGGTGAGTACTTAATTGATTTTTTATTAAGTCTTTAAGTGCTTTACTAAGCAGGAGGTTTTAGGACTCATGCTAAGTGGAAGAAGGTTGAAAAGCTTTCTTTGAAAAGGTGTGGGGGAAGCATTGGGTTGCTGCAAGGGAGGTCAGCATAAGCTGTATACCAGCTGTAAACAAGTTAACTTCTGTGTTCCTACTGCTGCCAGGAAAAGGGTTATAAAAGAATTAATCAGAGAATTTACAAGAAGGACACCAAGAGATTGAGTTGACCGCCTGACAACCACATCATGCTTCTTCACCCCTGTAAACGTGCAGGATATTAAATCATCCTCTCTTTTGTATATAGATATAAATAAACAGCTCTTCTGAGAATTAAATGTCAACAAATCTCTAAACCCACACTTTTTTCTCCTACTTTTTCTCCTCTTTCTCTCAGTACTTATAACCTGGTTTGCAACTCAGGAATAACTACTTGCTGCTATTAAATTCTTACTTGTCATTATGCTCCACCATTGATAATCCATTGGGAGATCATTATTCACATTCCATACCTATTTTTGCCCCATTTTGTTCATGCTTTGCAAAATGTTTATTTAGCTTCTGATTTTCCTATTGCATCTGCAATCTAACTCACTTTATTGAGAAGTGAGCCTAGCCAAAAACTTGTCTGTACATGAAAAATTGCTTCCATAAAGTCTGAAATAATTACCAGCTGTGTCTTCTAAAATTCACGCTGGCTACTATTCATCATTATTCAATCTGGACTTTGGATTCTTGTATTTTGTGGTTTAATACCAAAATTATCTATTTTTCTAAGTCTTTAAAACTTCAGCTTCTTTTGCAAGTCATTGAATTTTGTGAAAATGATGAAAATAAGACAAACTTTTTGAAGTGAGTTTAATTTATTTGACTTCTCTGATCAAAAACTACTGGTCTGGATACATACTTGTGGCATACAAATTTGTTTAAACTTCTTGTATCCTCAAGTTACAGAACACAGTAGGGAATATTCTCCAATTTTCAACAGAAAACTTCTAATATAACTCTATTTTTACATATGTATTAAAAGCTGCATATGAAATGAGGCAGATAGCTTTCTTCATTTATGCATATCCGTGTGCATTCAGTGTTAAATACAAACAATGCTTATGATGTTTACTAGGTAAGAAATGAGTTGGACAAACATTCTCTGCCATCCATGTTAGGATACGTCTGAATCATCAAATTCCTTCCTCAGACAGCATGTGTTTCCAGTCTTTTAAGAAAACATTTGTGTTTATAGTGATTTATAGGCAGAAATACACACACACACATTTATATATATAAAACTTCTCCAGATAATAGCAGAAAACAAATGTGGAAATAATATAAAGTTATAAGTTGTGAAGTACAGAAAATTGATAAGGGAAGCTGTAGAGCTCAGGAAAGATATATATGGTTGATAGGATTTGTGTGAGCGAAAGGGTGGGTATATGAGTTGGAAGAGCCATGAAAGATGGAACAAAGTTCTAAAGTTCATTAGAGGAGATAAGGGACACTGACTATAGGTGGAGAAACTGCTGCTGAGAGTTCTTAAGAGCAGGGATTTAGATTACTGCAGATTCATCTTTGTAGATGAATCTGTAGAAACTTTGTAGAAAATGAAAGTCTGTCTTTATTTGCCATTACCTTTACAATACAGTTCCTCCCATTCATTGTTAATGTTAAAGAGTCTTTAATTTGATCAAGCTCTATCCACTTTTCCCAGAGGGGAGAACAACTGGTCTCTGACACAACTCAGACAAGCAGATATGAAAGGCAGAGTTGATCCACAAGTCCAGTACAAGCTTGAAGGAGGCTGCCAGGAGAAATGAAGATCACTGAAGGCATACTACATGAGGAAGACATCTCATGTCAAAAAGCTTAAGCTATAAATTACGGGAAGTGTAATTTTATGTCTTCCATGAATTTACAGGGGCACTAGTAGATGGATTAAAATAATGTCATCATCATCTAATAAAAACGGCAATTATAGTCAAAGGGACCCAGGGGTAACTCACAATTCTGAGATGGCACAAATTACATGGAATTTACTTTTCTGCTCTTCAGATACTTTTATAAAGACAACAGGAAAGGAACTGCATATATTGGGCTCTGATGTTTTTGGAGCTATATAGAGACACATATATAAAGTGCATCTCAGCTACTAGAAACAACAGTTTGAAAAACAGAAGATTATCTTGTAACTAACTTTGGAGTATTGGATAACAAGAGCATATTTGGCTTTACCTATTTTTTTTTTCCTCAGAATCTGCTTTTTGCTTTAAAATCTTGACTAGAAACCAGTTACTGAATGACATGGGAAGTTTTCCCTACCCCACAGCAGCATTATGATTGTAAGTGCATTAAAAATACTTGAAGGTGTTCCAGTGCCCTTGAAGTATGGATGTGAGCAAAGATCTAAGACGGAAAACCTTTAGCATGCATCTGAATGTCTGAGATAAGTTGGTCTAGTTAAAAATAGCTGAAGACATAATTAAAGAGGAATGTTTGCAGCAGATGTCTGCATTTCAGATGCCACTGGGGATGCTATGAAAATAGATGGTCAAACCTCTTTTTTAGTTTCAAATGAATCAGTACTAGCTTTTTGGTCAACATTTTCCAGTTGTCCCCTCTTTTTTTTTTTTTTTTTCTGTTTTATGACTGTTTTCTTTCAGACAAGTATTTCTGTCTATTCTTTTGAAACATGAAAATTATTTGAGATATTTTAATTGAAAAATCTGCCTCTCTTCTTCCTTCAGAAAGTGATAATAATAGAGATTTTATCTAAGATTTACAAAAATTTCCCATAGATACTTAGAAGAAAATAATTCTATACTGAAAGATATTATTTCAGATACTTCTCTATTAGAAAAATAGCAATAGAACTAACTTGCAGGTATAAGACTAAACCAAAGCAAGACCTAGAAATGGAGGTGTCTAGGGGACACAAATAACTCTGAAATCTTACACTTGTTTCCGGCTGCCAGAGAAAATCCTTCCTTGATTTTATTCAGCGGCATGCAGAGCTGTAGGAAAGAATCAGTACCATAAGACTGGCAAGCTTTGTCTCAGCTGTAAAACAAAGAATACAAGGTATGTTCCACACCTGTAATTTTCAGACATAGAGATTTTCATCATATAAGATTAAATTTTTTTGGCTTCCAGAAAAAAGAGTTTTCATATCTACTTAGTTAAGGCTGCTATGCAGGCTTGTATAATAAATCCTTCAAATTTTCTGCACTGACTCAGGTCAGTGGCTTGCTCTTTGAAGCCGAAGATGTCTTCAATGCAAGTGTTCAATAGAATTGTTTGTATGGAGATGTCTGTTTTAGAGAAAGCAGGATGCATTGTTACTAGATTTATGCTTTACTGCAATAAAGATTTGTCTAAAGTTATGCCACCAATTTTTAAGCACATTGGAGAAGTTGTAGCAGATCTTAAAATTCCTTCAAGGGGACTTTTTTTTTTTTTCCTAAACATCAACCTTGATTTGTCATTTGTTTAATATAAATCACAGTTTAATTGCAGTTGAAAATTGAAATTATGTTTTCATTTCTCTGTATGATACACTGATTTTACTGGGTAGATAAGGAGACTTCCAGACAAACTACCACAATATGTGGCAGAGTGATTTAAGAAATTAAGTCCCCAGAGTTTACCTCCCTTTGTAGAGTGAGTAGAAGCAGGTATGTGCAGATGTGTAAGGTTTCATGGGCATTAGCCTGACAGTGATGGGAATTTTATGAGTGCTGGGAAGTGTGGCAACAGAGGAGTGAACACAGGTCTGGTTCTGCTGATTCTGAGAGGGCTAAGGGAAAAACCTCTGAAGAAGAGTGGTAGATACCTTCTCTAGTTAGTCTGACTCATCAAGTGGCACTTGAAGTGTTTGGGCATTTTTAGTTGCCAAAGAAAATATAAAAAAACCAGGGTAAATAAAGCATCAGTTATCATAAGCAGAATCTCTCATTTGCCTACAGAGGTTTGGTGTGTGGACTTTCCACAGCTTTCATGAAAGTAGTGCTGGCATCTTCTGTGGAAGGACAAGAGCCCCTAGATGGTTACTTCTCTTATTAATTTATGGATTATGCTTTCTCCAGTCAGATCACAATACTGGACATCAACATTTTTGATACTCTTTTACATTTAGATCTTGATTTTTATTTTTATTTAGTTGTTTGACTGACTTATCAGAAAACAGCATTTTGATAAATTCCACTATTTATCCTGCATATGATTGTCATATGTTATCCACTATATATATGTTAATATATATCAGTCATCTAATAAAAGACTATCTCACAGGGTCTGGCAGTTATTGGATGGATTATGAGTTCAGCTTCTGATCTCATATGGGTAGGAATCTTCAGACAATGTTTTACTCTAGGAAAGTGCTGATTCAACAAAACTAAAAAAGATCTTGCAGGAACTTAATGACGGGTTAAGCAATATTTCAGAGAAAAAATATAGATATGCTTTTCCTTCTGGACAGAAATTGCAGCTTTCAGATGTTCTCTTCCTGAGAAGAGGCCCCTCTTTTCCTAAGATTATCTATATTGCTTTTGTCAATTTACTTTGGCTAAAGTTTTCAACAATTTCAGGCAACTTTGCCTAATTCCAGACCATTAAATGAATTAGCTGTGGACAGCTAAAGTTTAAAACTGAAGAGTGTTGAGTCCAAAAAACAGATACACCAAAGTAAGTGGAACAGTTCTGAAAATTAGATATGAAAGCACAGTATGGACTTTAACATGTCAAAGAAAGGAACTATACATATTTGAGTGTTTAATATTGTTAACCCATTTTAAGAAAATTACTTAGGAGAAAAAGAAAGAAAAGTAATTTGGGTTATTTCTTAGATACTGTTGTTTGGCCTTTTTATAGTGATGGTGTGTGTTATGTATGAACTATTACACTAAAAACTGTATTTTAAAGAAGTGAAGACTTTCCATGCTCAGAAGCTAACTGAAGTCCTACATGTCCTTAAGTAAATGTTAGAACACTTACTTTTAAATTTTGTGTAGTTCTGTGCTTTGCACAAGAATGAGTTTTACCACTTATGAGTGGAAAATAATTTTGCATTTGAAATCTAACATCATCATAAATACATGAAGAAGGATGTATGTTCAAAACCAAGGGTAGTATTAATTTTCCCTAAACTTCACATTCTTCCATGTGAAGTCAGAAAAAGACTCCCAGAGAAAATATACTTTCAATAAGGGCAGAGACAGTTCAGATAACATTGTCGTTCTGTTAAAGTCATTGGCAAAACCTTTGTTGCCTTTGTGGGCAACTTAAACCCACTTCTGTCTTAAAAAGCAATTGTTCTGCTATGCATTCATCTGCCACCTCATGTTGCTTTTAATTTTTCAGTGAGTTTTTGACATTCAGCAGTGTTTTTTATGTATAATTGAACTAACCCTGATAAAGGAGATAAATTGGGCCTTCAAAAAGATTTCTACCCTTTTCTCTACTCATTGCTTTAGAACTTATTCTTACAGAAGATAAAATACTTCAAGAAAAATACAATGTTCTCTTATTATTTCATCCTTTTTATCACTAGAAGATCAGGATGCTGCTGCTTTTTATTTGTATTTTTCAAACATAAACCATTAAACCATTCTAGACATAAAAAATTAAATAATTCATCAGGCTTTCAATTTTGACATTTGGGATTTAATTTAGGATATTTTTCTCAGTCAATTTTCTCAAGTTGTTTTTCTTTTTGTTAAACTATATTTTTATGATAATACACAGAAGTTAGAATGTGTTCTTAAGACAACAGGGTATTAAATGACTGCCATGTAATCTTTTTTTGAAAACTTAAACCCTTAGAAGATAAACACTTTAAACAATAGGAAATATTTGAGGTTTCTGTATAAAGTTACTCAGAAGAGGTAATTTTTTTTTTCACTTCAAGTTTTTTATTTTTAAAATATTCTAAACGTACCTATGAGATTAAAACTAAAGGAATTCTGAATAAAAAAAAAAAAGTATCTTTTTTGATAGTTCATACAGGGTACAAAAGATTTGGACTGATGTCCAAATATATAATCCATATACATCCTTCTTTTCTTCATTCTTGGTGTCAGTAAATTCTATTGTTTCAGCCTTTAGCAACTTAGAGGCAAGGTGAAGAAATTATTCTCCCCTCCCCAGATTTTAGTCATCCTCTCTTTTTTTCTTTTTTTTTTTTTTTTTTTGGGGGGAGGTGTGGGGATATTTGGGAGAGATGGGGATGATAGTGCTTCATAAAATTTCTACCTTTAGCAC